>JAMKQA010007120.1:0-11473 GCA_024699735.1 Posidonia australis
CTACACATCATGCACCTATACTTTAGACACCACACGCATTTGCATGGCATGGCATATCGCCCTTGGGCGTACAACAAAGGCTGCAAAGCCGACATTTCATTAGCAAAAGAGAAATCAATAGAAGACCGATTTATCGGGCGTACGAGGGTGCCTAACACCTTCCTCGTACGTAACAGAGATCCTTACCCGCATTTCTAGTTTACACAGCCCCTTTTTATTTGTTTTGCATGATTTTCATGTTTTATAGTTTTCCTCGTCTTCCGTTTTAATAGACTAGGTGGCGACTCCTGCATTTTTGCATTTTTCTTCTTTTCTTTTTGCCGTGGCTTTGCCACTTTTGGCACACAATATTATTATTTGTGGCTACCCCCGACGGCATGGTTACAGGTTGCGACCACCAAAACCCTAACTCTCAAGCCTAAAACCCTAAACCCTAGCTCAACCAAAACCCACAAGCCAACTCAAGCCCACACATGCCCATTCATGCCCATACAAGCCCACTATGACCTAGTCTAAGCAAAAACCCATAATTAAAAATCAAAAGCAAACAAAACTCATTTAAAATCCAAATTAATTAAGTAAAAACCCTAATTAAAACCAAAATCAAATAAAATCCATTTAAACCATTTAAAATCCAAATTATTCAAGTGAAAACCCTAATTAAAATCAAAATCAAGTAAAATACATGTAAACCATTTAAAACCCAAATTAATTCAGCAAAAACCCTAATTAAAACCCTAATCAAGTAAAACTCAATAAAATCCATTAAAAATTAAATCTAATTGAAAAGAAACCCTAATCCAAACAAAAATCAAGCAAAAAAAACAATTAAATCAAAACTTAAACTAAATCCTTAATTAAATCAAGTAAAAAACTAATTAAATTTAAATATAAAATTAATCAAATCCAAAGCTTAAATTTACCAAACTAAAATCAATTAAGCCAATCATTTAAACCCATTTTAACTCAAATCTAACCCATTTAAAACCTAAAATAATAAAATCTAAAAATTCTAATCAAAATCACTTAACTAAACTTATTAAAGCCCAAAACCCTAAGTAAAATACCAAAAACATTAAAAAAATAAAAATCTAAAAAACCCTAATTTAAAATCACTTAATTAAACTCAAAACCCTAATTAAAATTAAAAAAAACCCTAATTTAAAATCAATTAATTAAACTTAAAATAATAAAAATCAAAACCTTAATTTAAATCACAAGAACTTCAAACCTAAAACCCAATTTAAACCACAAGTCATTAATCCTAAATCACCAAAAAAAAAATTAAAATCATAAAAACCTAAAACTAAAAAACCAAAACCCTAAAACCACGAAAAAATTCTTAAAAACAATAACCTAAAAAGAAACTAAAATCAAAAGCCTAATTGCGAGGCCTAGTAAGCCCAATACAGCACCCTTTCCTCTTCAATCAACAACTTAGGAAATCCATAAAATAATTCCAACGACACCCACCGCGGTAGCCAACTCGCAATCTCTAGTGATCCCCCTCGAGTTTTTCGACAGCAATCCCTTGATCTCTGGCGCTGAATCCTCCTCTCGCATGATCTTCAGCGATCCCCCAACAACTTCTGCTAGCTCACGTCCGATCGGGCGATCCTCAGCCCTAGAGGAGGAGGATCGACGATTGGAGAAAGCTTCACCGGCATTTAAAAGACTCGCCGTCGACAGTCCATAGGGAGAGGGCTTCAGTCCACAGAGAACCCACATCCAGAGCAACCCCTCGCAACCCACAACACCCAGAGCCCTCCTCTAGTCCTTTAGCAGTCCTAGCGACCCCAACCATCGCCGCTAGAGCCGTCGGTCCAGAGAGCGCCGCAGTCGACCAACCTCGCTGGGAGAGATAATGTCACCTCAGGTAATTTCTCCCCCCTTTTAGCTTTAAATCATGCCTCTTTAAGCTCGTAAATCTCCCTCATATCTCCTGGATCAAGTCTCACCGAAGATCTCCATCGCTCCGAGGCCCCTAGCCTCCTGGATCGAGAGGAGGCTCTTGGAGCCTCTCCTCCTTCTTCTTCCTCCTCCCTAAGTCCCCATCACTCAGGAGGGGACCTGTTGGCCTCTTGCAGCCAGGAACGCCATCGCTGTTGCTTCGCACCGTCGACCGCCATCGTGAAGCCCACTAGAGCATTCCAATCGTGCCCTTTCCACACCACCACCTCAGGAGACTCTACCTCGTCACCAGGAACCTCTCCATGCAACAGCGTTGTCTTTCCAGAGCCTGAAGTGCCTCCCCTACCTCCGCCATGGTTGTCTCCAGCGTAGGTGATGGATGGAGCCATCCAGACACCCCTGGTCCTCACTGACACCTCCAGGAGCTTCCTCGTGCCGCCTCGATGCTCCACCGACCTCTGCCTATGCCTTGCCATCATCGGAACGCCGCAATCGCCTTGCCGTCATCTTCCCCAGCATCGACAAGCCGCATTGCCGGAGCTAGAGGTGGGGGGAGAGCCTCAGGCCGCCCTAGTCTTGTCCACCTCGTCAGAGAGCTTCGCTTGGCTTCCCTCCAGCCTCTTAGACTATCACCAGAGCTCCTTCGCCGCTGCAACGTCGTTGGTCAGTCGTTGGAGCACGCATTGGAGTGAGAACAAGCATAATCTTTGCATAAATCATTCCTCAGCATTTTCTACACATTTAGCTATATTCTCATACATTTTACATAGTTTTTCATTGCACTTGCACATCATCCCATCCTTTGTGAGTAAGCTTGCATCCTATGTGTTTTTCCGTAGATTTTTTCGCCAATCCATTTTTCCGAATTCCTTCGCTTGACATTTGATTTGATTCCCTTTATTCTGCATTTTTGGATTTTTTTAATTTGATTTAGATTTCATTGCCTGAGGGTATACACTAACTAACCTAAAGGCCCATATTGGCCCAATTTTGGATTATTTTCTCCTTTTGATTTTTATGATATTTTTCATGATTCCGACAATTTAGGTTGATCCCACTTTTGATCCTTTTGATATCTGCATGGTTTTCCAAAACATTCTTTTCAAAAACATTGTCATTTTATGTGATTGTCTTCACATGTCACAGTTACCATGCCGACCCGGGGGTCCCGTCTCGGAGTCACGCTAGCGGGGGTGATCACAGCCATGCCAAGATAGCGAAGGCGCAAGGAAAGATAAAAGAAAAAGAAAAGGAGTAGCCACCTAGTCTTTTAAGGGAAAGACGAGGAAAACCACAAAAAAGATGAATGCCTGAGGTGCAGATGTGAAGGCTGAATGTCTGCTAACCAGATGATGGGTAAGGATTCCTATTACGCACGAGGAAGGTGTTAGGCACCCTCGTACGGCCGAGAAACGCGATCTTTCTAGTCTAATTGCTAGCTAAAGGCTAGATGGATGTTTGCTAAACCTTGATCTTGCTCTAATCATGCTAATATGTATATCATGACAAGACTAGATGGATGTGCAGGATGATGTGTGAAAACTGCGAAGAAATCCACATGCATTGACAAAATCGCAGAAAATCTCATGAAATGACAAGGTTTTTTTGAGGAATGCTTCGGAAAAACATAATGATATCAAAAAGATGACAAGCCAAGTCAACTCGAGTCCTCAGAATCATGAAAAAGTAATGAAAATCAAAAAGGAGAAAAATAATCCGTGGTAGGGACAAATGTCGGCCTTCAGGCCTGTTAATGTACGCCCTCGGGCGATGAAATCTGAATCAAATCAAAAATCCAAAATGTAGGATTAAAGCCAATCAAATCAGATAATGGATAGGAAACTCTAAGGACAAAATGAAGAAAGAAATCCACGAAGAAAAGGCATGGGATGCCGATCCGCTAAATAGGGATACAAATGTGAGGAGAAAGTGATATGAAATGCATGGATAAGTGCCTAAATGTGCAAAAACTCTAAAGGATGCCTTATACAAGGACTATGCAAGACTGAGTGCACAAATTGAGGTGCATGCTCATGAATTGGAGGCACAAGGGCAATTTGGTCATTTCCCTAGCCAGATGTGGTAAATGCTTGCATGGGAGTGATGCATGGCCTAAGTTATGTCAAAATGTATGCCAAATGTCTAGAAGATGTTATTTGCAAGAAACATGGAGGAGAAAATCAACAAAATGATGTAAACACAATAAAGGACAAACATAAGGACAAAAATGCAAAATTCATAAAGAGGAATGAGAATCTAGATGAAGAACATGTTCATGACCCCTATTCTAACATGGAAATGATGAGTCCAATGTCAATGTGGCACCGGGATGTAAAAATTGCACTTGGATAATTTCCTGAAAAGTCAGGGTCTAAAGTGCAAAATTCACACATAAGTGCAAATGTGACCAAAATGTGAAGCTAAGGATCGAATCTCAGTGAAAACATAATTTTTAAATGGAATCAATGATTAAATGCACAATATGAGATGCAATGAGTGAAAAATGTCCCAAAATATGCAAGAAAACATTTAAAATCATAAATGATGGATTTAGAAATAATCTAAGGGCCTATATGCAAATTGTATGTGCTCAAGAATGATTTGATGTGAATCCAGGGACTTTTATGCAAAATTTCAAGACCTCAATGTGATAAAAAGTGGGATTTTATACTGGTCAGTGCAATTATGATGTTTCCTGATGTCTAGGACACAAAATGTGTAAGGAAAACTCATTTTTTAAAGTTCTGGGGGCTTAATAGAAAAGTCTAGGACCAAACTATAAAGAAAATTCCATTTTAATAGTAGTCAGTGTGATTTTTAAATATCATAGGGCTCATACTGCAAATTTCCCAGAGAAAAATCATCTTAAAGATTCCAGGGGGCTAAATGTATATGTTTAGGACTTAAATGTGATAAAACTCAATTTTAGTGATGATCAGTGTAATTTTTATAATCCTCTGGGTTCATAATGCAAATTTTACATAGAAAACTTATTGTAAAAAGCTTCAAGGGATAAATACAAATGTTCTGGACCTAAATGTAACGAAATCATGTTTTAGGGACCTAGAAGTGATAAAAAACATGCATTAATGTGTTATGAATTAAAAAATAAGCCTTCAAGGGGTCACATGCAAAATCCACAGATAAAATAAAAGAAACAAATGAATTTTAAAAGGACTAAACTGTAAATGCCTGGACCCATATGCAATAAAAAAGGATGTAAATGTAATAAACTGAGGACTTAGAAGTAATAAACCTAAACTAATGGGCTTGGGCCCAAAATATGTTCATTCGAAGATCGCCGGAGGATCACCGGCGTTCTCCCTCCAGCGATCTCTCCGGCGAGACTTTGATGGTGACTCAGCGGCTGAAAGGGGCCCACGATGGCTGGGGAAGCTCCATGGTGGCACGTCGATCTTCTTCGGATGGTTGGGCAATGCTAGGGAGGACTGAGGCTTCCCCCCCAACTCGCGCTTCGGCGAGGTGCTCTGAACGGCGACGGAGACGATGACGGTGCGATGCGGTGGTGCTCCGGGGACTGGAATGGCGCGGAGAGAGCGGGAAAAGCTCCGGGGTGCCACGGCGAGGTTCCGGAGGGGTAGCGGCGAGCTCTAAGGTGCTCCAAAACGCTCCTCCCACCTTCGTCTTCGGCAATGGGAACGACAGAGGTGGTTGGGTTGCTGTGGAGATTCAGGTAGGGGTGCAGTAGCATGGGAGCACTCCTAGGAGGTATGTGGAGGTTCCTAGGTCATTGGTGCGAAGTGAGGTGGCCTCGTGCGCTCGAGGGCATCTTCGACTGTGAACGGCAGACGCGGTTGGACTACGGCGACGGTGATAGCGCAATGGATCGGGCGTTGACGGTGGGGCTTCTCTAGAGCAAAGGAAGACCAGAGGAGGAGGAGAGAAGAGGAGGAGAGAGGAGAGGCTTACGGGAGCCTCACTTGAGGTCAGGAGGCTCAGAGCCTCGCCAGTGGTGGTGAACCCACCACCAGAAGTGGAGATGTCGGCGTGCGAGGAGCGTTGCACCGCCGTGGCGCGTTCCAGGGGCCTAGAGGGTCCTAAGGGGCATGCTCAGAAATGAACAGAGGAAGAAAAGGGGTACATGGTGGGTGAAATGTCCTCTTCGTCGATCTTCAGTGGCAGTGGCGGCGTTCCGGCGATGCTCCGGTGGCCATTGTTGTTGGGAAGGTGGCTGCTGGATTGATAACTTGGGATTGGATGCCTTAGCGAGTTGGTGGTTAAGGGAGAAAGGCTCTCGATTGCTGGAAGGGAGGCTTGTAGATGGAAGGTCTTCTTCTTCTTCTTCTTTCATGTCGCCGACGGCAGGGGGCTTTATACCATGATGAAGCTCTCCGGAGTCATTGATCCTCCTCCTCAACCACTGAGCGCCGTGGGATCACGCGCATGGGTCGAAGGAAGTTGGCCAAGGATCACAGAGGTTGAGATCTGCTTTGGATTCCTCGGGATTGCTCGCCGGAAAATTAGGGTCGCTGGAATTATTTTTGACTTTTTCTAAAGTTTTGAATTACATTTTTGAATGAAATAGTGTTGGGCTTAATGGGCTTAGGGTTTTGATTTTTTGTTTAGGTTTTTTTCTATTGGTTTTTATTTTGGAATTTTTAAGAATTTTTAGGGTCTTAATTTTAGGTTTTTAATTGGATTTTATGGGTTTAATTTAATTTCTTTATTTTGTGATTTAGGATTTAATTAGTTTAGGGTTTTTATTTTATGATTTTTTTAAGGACTTTTAGGGTTTTTTAAATTGGGGTTTTGAATCTTAATTTAGGCTTTTTATGTTTTGTGATTTTAATTAAATTTGTGATTAAGGTTTAATTTGGGTTTTGATTAGTTTTAGGGTTTTTATTTTATTTTTATGATTTTAATAATTTAGATTTAGTGTTTTGGATTTCAATTTGGAATTTGGGTTTAATTAGGGTTTATGGTTTTAATTTAGGGTTTTTGTGTTTTAATTAGGTTTTATGTTTATTTAGTGTTTTTGTGTTTTAATTAGGGTTTTTGGATCGATTTAGGATTTTAATTGGATTTTATTTAATTAGGGTTTTTATTTGATTAATTTGGGTTTTTATTGGATTTTAAGTGGGTTTTAAATGGATTTTAAGTGGATTTAATTTCATTTGTTTGGTTTCAAGTTTAATTAGGTCAAAGTGGGCTAGTATGGGCCTAATTGGGCTTGTGTAGGCTAGGGTTTTGGTGGTCGCAACCAGAGCATCATCCGGAGGAACCTACTGCCAAGTGACTTCGAAATTGGGGTGTCAACAGATGCCCCTCCCTGAGCGAGGTCAATGGAATTGAGACCGATGCTCAGGGTTGACAAGACACCCAACTTGAGTCCACGGGAGAGTGGTATTTGTTGTGGAGTCGTGAGCCACTTATTCGGCAGATGCATCGAAAAGTCATGATTCGTAGCCCATGCATAATGCTGATGCAAAGGATGACCCTAATGCTAGGTAATGCATGAGGAAGATGCTGAAAACGAGTAGGTAGCTCAGCTCTCGGAGAGGAGCGTGAGGGATTTCCCGACTCGTGTCGAGGTGTGCCTGGGCAAGTCTGTCCAGACTTATTGACCGGGGCAAACCTGGCGAATGGCAGATCTTTCGGCCCGGGAGGATGCATGGCAAGATGTCGGACTTGCCGATTGAGGGATAGACTGATGACGGATGTCGACCAGATAGTCTGGGGGTATCAGCCTGCTCCTGACAATATGACGGTTGTCAACCAGATAGTTCGGGGTATTAGCCTAAGAGAAGGGGCATTAGATAAGACTATCAAACTTGCAAGCTAAAGGACAAGGCATGGTAAATTGACGGACCAACCGACCAGACAATTTGGGTCATTAGCCTAATAATGAGTTGACGGACTCAACACCTGATAGTTAGGGCTATCAGCCCGATGAGGAGTTGACGGACTCAACACCGGATAGTTAGAGCTATCAGCCCGAGGATAGGGGCATCAAGATTCGTCCATCTGGGGTGAACCTAGGATGAGATCATCTAGACCTCATCTGGTGTGACCATGCCCCACCTAGGGTCCAGCGCGAAGTCGCGCCAGAGGGAGGAGATCACAGTCATGCTAAGATGGCGAAGGCGCAAGATAGAATAAAAGAAAAAGAAAAGGAGTCACCACTCAGTCATTTAAGGGAAAGATGAAGAAAACCACAAAAAGATGAATGCCTGAGGTGCAGATGTGAAGGTTGGATGTCTGCTAACTAGATGATGGGTAATGATTCCTATTACGCACGAGGAAGGTATTAGGCACCCTCGTACACCCGAGAAACTCGATCTTTCTAGTCTAGATTGTAAAGGCTAGATGGATGTTTGCTAAACCTAGATCATGCTCTAATTATGCTAATATGTATGTCATGACAAGACTGGATGGATGTGCAAGATGATGTGCGAAAACTGCGAAGAAACCCACATGAATTGACAAAATCGCAAAAAACCACATGAAATGACGAGGTTTTGTTAAAGAATGCTTCTGAAAAAGATAATGATATCAAAAAGATGACAAGCCAAGTCAACCCGAGTCCTTGGAATCATGAAAAAGTCGTGAAAATCAAAAAGGGGGAAAATAATCTGTGGTAGGGACAAATGTCAGCCTTCAAGCCTGTTAATGTATGCCCTTTGGCGATGAAACCCAAATCAAATCAAAAATCTGAAATGTAGGATTAAAGCCAAACAAATCGGATACGGATAAGAAACTTTGAAGACAAAGTGAATCGGAATCATGGAGAAAGTCATGAAAATCAAAAAGGGGAAAATAATCTGTAGTGGGGACAATGTCGGCCCTCGGGCCTGTTAATGTACGCTCTCGGGCGATGAAATCCAAATCAAATCAAAAATCTGAAATGTAGGATTAAAACAAATCAAATCGGATATTGGATAAGAAATTCTGAAGGCAAAGTGAAGAAAGAAATCCACGAAGGAAAGGCATGAGATGCCGGCTCGCTAAAAGCAAATGTGAGGAAAAAGGATATGAAATGCATGGATAAGTTCCTAAATGTGTAAAAACTCTAAAGAATGACTTAAACATAGACTATGCAAGACTGAGTGCAAAGACTGAGATGCACGCTCATGAATTGGAGGCATAGGGGCATTTTGGTCATTTCCCTAGCCAGATGTGATAAATGCTTGCATGGGAGTGATGCATGGCCTAAAATGTGTCAAAATATGTGCCAAATGTCTAGAAGATGTTATTTGCAAGAAGAAAGGAAGAGAAAATCAATAAAAAGATGTAAGCGCAATAAGGGACAAACATAGGGGCTAAAATGCAAAATTTACAGAAAAGACTGAGAAACTGGATGAAAAATATGCTCATGACATCTATCTTAACATGCAAATGATGGATCCAATGTCAATGTGGCAAAGGGATGTAAAAATTGCACTTGGATAATTTCCCGAAAATTCAGGGTTTAAAATGCAAAATTCACACATGAGTGCAAATGCAGCCAAAAATGTAAAGCTAAGGATCAAAACTTAGTGAAAACATGCTTTTTAAATGGAATCAATGATTAAATGCAGAATATGAGGCGAAATGAGTGAAATATGTCCCAAAAACATGAAAGAAAACATTTAAAACCCTAAATGATGGATTTGGAATTAATCTAAGGGTTAAAATGTAAATTTTAATGCTCAGGATTGATTTGATGTCAATCTAGGGACTTTTCTGTAAAATTTCAGGGTCTGATTGTGACAAAATGAGGCTTTTATGTTGGTTAGAGCAATTATGAAGTTTCTTGAGGTCTAAAACGCAAAATTCACAAAGAAAGCTCATTTTTTAAAGTTTTGGGGGTTAAACGCAAATTTTCAGGACCAAACTGTAAAGAAAATTCAACTTTTATGATGAACAGTGTGATTTTTAAAGTATTCAGGGTTCAGAATGTAAATTTCACTGAGAAAAAGCATTTTAGAAAACTCAGGGGCTTAAATGTAAATTTCTAGGACTTAAATGCAAAGAAACTATGTTCCAGGGACTCAGATGTTATAAAAACATTCATCAATGTGTTAAGAATTAAAAGATGAACTATTAAGGGACTTTTATGCAAAATTCTCAAAGAAAAAAAGAATAAAAAGTATTTTAAAACTGCAAGGACTAAAATGAAAATTTCTGGACCGATATGCAATAAAAAAGGACTGAAATGTAATAAACTGAGGACTTAAAAGTAATAATCAAAAATTAAAGAAATTGGGCCTAAAAAGGCCCATTCGAAGATCAACGGAGAAAGTCGGTGCTCCGCTGCCGACGATTTCTCCGGCGCTCTCCTAGAGGCAGTCCGGCGATCGGAGGGATGCGCGCAAGGCTAGAGAAGCACCACGGAGCCACGGCAGGCCCTCCCCCCCACCTCGAGCTCCGGCGAGAGGCTTCTGACAGTGCCTGAGAAGACGACAGTGTGGCTGGGGCGGTTCGGAGGCTGGAGTTGCACGTCGGAGGCTTGGGGAGTACCGTGGGGATACAACGAGGCTAAGAGGATGCCCGGTGAAGCCCGAGGAAGTCTGGAGGCCTTCCCCCACCTCCGTCTCCGATGACGGGGAGAATGGCGGCAGTTGGGTCGCTGCGGAGGCTCTGGTAGGCGGTGCAGCAGCTTGGTGGGCTCGTTGGGGATGCGTGAAGGTTCCAGGATCGTCGACGCAGAGTGAGGTGGACTCGTGCACGCAGGGATGTCCTCAATGGCATGCGGCAGCGGCGGTGGCGTCAACGGTGGCGCGGGCTGTGGAGGCTTCTCTTGAGAAGGGGGTACAGAGGAGGAGAAGAGGAGAGGAAGAGAGAGGAGGAGAGGAAGCAAGGAGCCCTGGGGACCCCCCTCCGTCCGCCGGTGGTGGTGAACCCACCACCGAAAAGGGGTCCGGCGACGTGCAGGGTGCTTGACTCTGTCGTGGCATCACCCAAAAACCTAAAAGATCTAAAGGGGCATGCTTTGGATTGAAGAGGGAGGGAAGAAAAGTACCTGAATGGTTGTTCCCACAAGCTCCGACGGTAGGTCAATGGCAAGGACTCCTCCGACGACGCTCTTGATTGGGGAGAAGAGGCTGCTATGGGCTTGAGGACTTGGGATTGGATGGCTTCACGAGTTGGTGGTTAAGGGAGAAAAATTCTGGATTGCTTGAAGGGGATGAATCAAACTTTGAAGGTCTGAAATCTCTTTTCTTCTCTGTCGACGACCAGCCCTTTTTATACTCCGGCGAGGCTTTCCTCTACTGTTGATCCTCCTCCCTTCAGCCAACCAACGTCGTTGGATCGGGCGTGAGCTGGAGCAGGTTGGCCAAAGATCACGGAGGCTGTGATATGCTCCGGATTTCTCAGAATTGCACGTTGGAAAAATAGGGTCACCGGAATTATTTTTGACATTTCTAAAGTTTGAAATTGAATTCTTAAACGAAATAGTGTTGGCCTTAATGGGCTTAGGGTTTTGGATTTTTATTTTGATTTTTGTTTTGGTTTTTATTTTTGATTTTTTAGGACTTTTTAGGGTTTTAATTTTAGGATTTTAATTGGGCTTTATGGGTTTAATTTAATTTCTTAATTTTGTGATTTAAGGCTTAATTAG
>JAMKQA010007123.1:0-11263 GCA_024699735.1 Posidonia australis
GTACCCTTTAAAAAGGATGTTCACCTTGTGCAAATATTCTAATAATATAAAATAAAAGAGTGTGTCTATGGTACCAATGTAGGTACCAAAAATTTTCACAATAGATGTTATGAGAATATAGATAATTTAAAATTATGCAATTTCTACTGGTAACAGAATTGTCTATTCATCAGTGAAGTGAGATGCAGGATCTTTGGGCAAAGAACCAAAGGTACCCTTTAAAAAGGATGTTCACCTTGTGCAAATATTCTAATAATATAAAATAAAAGAGTGTGTCTATGGTACCAATGTAGGTACCAAAAATTTTCACAATAGATGTTATGAGAATATAGATAATTTAAAATTATGCAATTTCTACTGGTAACAGAATTGTCTATTCATCAGTGAAGTGAGATGCAGGATCTTTGGGCAAAGAACCAAAGGTACCCTTTAAAAAGGATGTTCACCTTGTGCAAATATTCTAATAATATAAAATAAAAGAGTGTGTCTATGGTACCAATGTAGGTACCAAAAATTTTCACAATAGATGTTATGAGAATATAGATAATTTAAAATTATGCAATTTCTACTGGTAACAGAATTGTCTATTCATCAGTGAAGTGAGATGCAGGATCTTTGGGCAAAGAACCAAAGGTACCCTTTAAAAAGGATGTTCACCTTGTGCAAATATTCTAATAATATAAAATAAAAGAGTGTGTCTATGGTACCAATGTAGGTACCAAAAATTTTCATAGGTACCGAAATCTTTTAATATTAATCATTCATTCAAATATATAAATGATGGGATTTGTAGCTTCAAATAAACAATTGGTGGAGCAAAACTTTATGAGACAATACCATGAATATTATAGAATTTTCCAAAATAAAAAAGATGAAGAAAAGGTGTGCACAAAGATTTAAGTGGTGGAGCAAAGAAGACTACCCAAAAAAAGGATAGCTAGCATCTGGATGAGGATGTGACGAGCAAAGCGAAAAAAAACACAAATCATGTCTATAAGAACTCATTGGTTGTATCTCTTCTCTACACAAAAATATTCTCTTTTTATGAACAGGAGCAACTATTACATTTCTATACTATCATTACATCTACTGAAAACTCTCAGTGTTTTCATACAAGTTCTACTTGAGAATTCAGCATCAATTATTAGGATAATTTGGCATCGATTGGTTTCTCATTTCTCTCAAAAAAAAAACTTGGGCAGAAAACCCTGCTTTTTGATCGGTTCATCCTATTATCCTGCTATTCCCATATTCTACATAATAGTTAGCTCATTACCTGAAATGCTTTCTTCTCCTAAAACTATTCCAAGATTTTACACGAATCCTTGTTTGCGTCTCCTTGAGATTCATCTACTCTGTCGGCTAACAAGACATATTGTCTTCCACCCAACAATCAAGTTAAACCAATGTGATTGGATAACTTATCTACCATGATTTCGACCAGAACACAAAACCCTAAATTGTCTCTAATTCCTCGTCTCTATCAACAATGGCGGAGCCAGGATTTTCGATGACACAGGGCACCATATAAAGCATGGTCTGTCCAGTGTGTTTTACTTTATTTGATCTCATGTACAAAGACAAGGTGAACTTCGTGAACATATATTGATATGTAACAGTTATTTTCAGCTTCATCAGAAAAGCAAAATTTATGACATAAATTGTTTATGAAAGTCACGGGCTTACCCAAGCCCCAAAACGTCGACAGCGACGAGTTCCCGGAAGGAGGAAAGAGACAGTCCGACGGTCAGCAGAGGAGGCAAGACTGCGGAGAAGCGGAGGTGGAGGCGGAGTCGCGGAGGAGGAGAGACGGGGGCGGAACTGCGGAGTAGGAGAGACGGGGGCGGAGCCGCGGAGGAGGAGAGCTGCGGAGCGGAGTGTACTGTGTGCACTGTGCACGGCGGCGGAGCCACGGGGGAGGAGAGACGGGGACAGAGGAGAGACAAGACTCAAGAGGGACGGGTCGTGGAGTTTCCCTATTTATCTGCCCTTTTTTGTAAAATTACAACTAACACCTTCAAGTTTTTCAAAATTTTACCAAGGCATGTGCCCTTGGTGGCCTAGACGGGACTCCACCACTTTCTATCAACACATCCGAAAACCGTATTATTGGTGATGTTTAGAAGTTCTAGATTAAGAAAAAGGGAAAAACCGTGCTCTTGGTGAGGTTCAAAAGTTCTAGATTAAGAAAAAGGTAAAAATCGTGTTCTTGACAATGTTCAGAAGTTCTAGATTAAGAAAAAAGAAAAGTGCGCATGGACTACTATGAGAAGGATGATGTCAAATCTTTGGAGCTCAATGTGAGGAAATCGACAAGACTAATGGCCACTGGTGGAGGGGGGGAAAGCAGAGCGATGTTGGAGGGTGCCACACCAACTCCTCGACGGTGGTGAGTGGGAAATTGTAGTTCAAGGAGTATCGATGAATAATAAAAGGCAGAGCGGATTATCTAGATTGATTAATATGTCTGTCAAACAAGTCGAGATGGGTTCGACTTGACCCAATTGAGCTTGAGCCACATGAGAAGGAGGAGAAGATAGTGGGACTAGAGGAAGAGGATGATGAGGCAATTGCCGACAACGTAAGGAGTTAGGTCACTGTCGACTGCATCTGGAGGAGGAGGCGAAGGGTGAGAGTGTTAGGGAGGAAGCGGAGGCGAAAGAATGAAATATCAGGTTCATTTGGGTCCTTATCTTTTACCTAGGCCCAACCTCTTTACACTTTTTCAGTGGATTCAACCCATTTTGATTATTTAAATGTGTGTGATTTTTGTGTGGGCGTCTATAGGAAAATTTATTGTAGATGGCAGAGGACTTCGATGGCGGTAGTGAAAAAGGAACTCCATGATAGTCAACGATACGCGAAACAGCAACGATGGCAGTGGAGGAGCCATGAGATACAGTGAGGAGGTTTGTTGTACACAAGACGGAAGGAAGAGGAGGACTTTAATGGCGACAATGAAAGAGGGACTCAACAGTAGCTCGCTCTACACGAGACGACGACGATAGTAGTGGAGGAGCCACGAGGTATGGTGGGAAAGCCCATAGTAGATGAGGCAATAGTGGTATAAGCGGTGGCACCATCAAGTGAGGGCAAGGAAGAGGTGGGAGGCAGTGGCGCTGTCGAGTGAGAGTGAGGGTAAGGATGAGGAGGAGGAGGCGACGATGTCGGTGGTACCGTCAAGTGAGGGTGAGGGCGAGGAAGAGGGAGAGGTGACAACGATGTCGGAAGAGACGGCAGTGGCATCACGATGAAGAATGAAAATGGGGAAATGAAAAGGACGAAGGGTTAGAATTTCTGATTTAATCTGAATCGTTGGTTGAATTTAATAACATCTAATTTTGTCCATTAATATGATCCAATGGTCATAAATAATTTAAAACTACTATGCCTACAGGAAATGCTCTTGTAGGCACCTACATAGACACTTTTTTGTTTTAAATTAATGATTTTTTACGTAGAGTGATGGTTTAATTAATGATATCTTATGTAGAAATTAACAGGTAACTTGTTTGATAATATTTTACTTTTATATGTTAATATTATTTATATTTAATCAATAAATTTACTTATTCATGTTGATATTCTTTAATTGATGATATCTCATATGGATATTGCATATGTTGACATGTATCTTCCTTGTTTACCTTATGTGTATATGTCACTCGTTCTAGAAATAGATAATGAAATGGGTAATTGATATACCAGAATTTGGTTGGATAATTATCCGCACCTAGACTTAATCTTTTAGACAAACAAAGGTAATAACTAAGGTCTTACCTGTCTTGCACCCACCCACAACCCTATTTGTGATGTGGGTGTAATTAAATCGTCATCTTACCTATTTATCTACGAAAAATGGTTAGCATACATAGATTTATACACGTCCTATGTGGCATGCGTCCACGTCATTAATAGTGAATTAGTACCACAATAGTGATTTTGTAACATACTCAAGGGCAAATCTAAGAATTTTAACTAACAAGGTCTAATATATATAAACACCAAAAAAAATAAAAGTTTTCAATTTTAACATAACAAAATTACAATTGACCTTAACGTGTTTTCATGTTTGCAAAATATTCAATGATTGTATCATTACTAACACTATTAAATACACCATTATTGACATTAGTGGGAATTTTTCGTACTCATGTAATCATACATAGATTTATACACATCCTACATGGCACATATCCCAGTCATCAATAGTGAATTAATACCACTAATGATTTTATAGCCTACTCAAAGGCGAATCTAGGAATTTTAACTAACGAGGTCTAATATAAATAAATACCAAATAAAAATAAAAGTTTACAACTAAAACACGGTCTTGATATATTTGATCAATGAACTTGTAGCTCTAGATTTATGAGTTAAATTTCCTTGCTTCCTCATCTACCTGAGTTAATGAATTTAAAATATTAATGTGATGTTAGTTTTCCTTTATTATGACATATGTGCTATGGCTCCATGATGTTCTTCATTGTGTTTTGCTTTTTGGGTCTTTATTCCTGGAAACCATAGCAAAATGAATAGCATCGTATGTTCTTTACTTCTATATGCAAAGTCAAATGAATAACGTTGAACTGTCAAAATGAAATAATCAATACACAACAAATAAAAAAAACATCCAATAAAAACAAACAAACTAGCAAAAGGAAACTTAAGGAAACCAACTTAATCTGTCACATCCAATCAAATATATGAATTATATTCAATGAAATGGACCTGTATCCACAAAGAAATCAGGTAAAGATCCCTCTGTCAAAACCACTAATACAAACACCAATTAAAAGCTTTAAAACATTTGCAAACCACAAGTCTAAAATTTCCAAGAAATTTGCCATGGCATTTAAAAGTAAACACAAGTGTTCAAATACAAATATTCTAATACAAATTCTTTAACAATTTACAAGTACAATTACACACTCCACGAGAGAAAATAAATAAAGTCTTACAATGACCACCACAGAAATGTCGAACAACCAGCGCAGATGTGGCTAATGATCAACTGTCACGTCCCACATTTTCCATAATAATTTAAATAAATTAATTTACGAGAAAATTTAAAGCTAAACAGAAAATATCTAACTACCAGGAACCTATGTGTGCGACTAAAAGACTCCAGACTATATGCACTACATTAACCTCCTACATGCCTGCACCTGCAAACCAAAAACACGAGCAAAACGCATAAGTGACAAAAATCACCCAGTGCGCATCCCCAGAAAACAAAACTATAATTAATTTTTCTTTTAAATTCATTTCGCAAACTATTTCTCAAAAACCTCACGAACCAGGCACACACTGGCCAAAACCACAACCGGAGCTTTACTAGCCCAAAACCATAAGTAAAGGCCCTCAATGGCCAAAACCACACACAGTGAGTCAACAACCAAACTCTTGCTACACGCAGTCCGCCGAGGAGCGACCACAGTACTTTGCACTGCCACAGTGACGAGCTGACGGCCACCTTGTGCAGGAGCGTTCACCGTCCCGAGATTCTTCCTCTTTGAAGAACCCTCAAAAGCCAATCCCTCCTTAGGAAGGCTATCCTGTCTCTTAGGACGCTACCAACTACGGAGCACGTGTCCCACCTGCACTGGCCACAACAGGGTCTGCCTCCTCACGGCGTCCTCCGCACAGAGTGCTCACGAGGGAGTGTCATATCTCCATACCCGATGACACTCGAGTCTCAGTACCCACAGCGACAACAGGAGTATCATACCTCCCCGTCATGCCACAAGACACCTCAACCCTAGCCTTGAGACTACAGTCAAGGAGTCTCATACTTCTAAGACCCGACGCCCCTCAGCCTCAGGTATCTCGGCCCCCGTCCTCAACCAGGGAGTCGTGTCGAACCACCTGAGAATGTCGTCACATTCCCTAATCCCGACGACACGGTCCCACACTGTCTTGACCCGCACACAGAAAACCAGGAAAACATTTTCCAAAATTGGCCAACCATCCTTTTGAAATCTACTTTCCAAAACTATTTTCATATCTTTGAAAACTCTTCCAAAACTTCGACAAAACGACACATCAGGTGTCCCGAGGGACCACCACTGACGACCCACAATCCCATCTTACAGGGACAATACAAACCAATCCGGAAAACCACTACATTAAAATACATTTTCCAAAAATCTAGGAAAAACCCAAAAAAAAAAAAGGCTAGCAGACCCACGCATGTGGAGCACACGTCTGGCCCGTGCCATTGGCACTTTCGTCTGAACGCCAACAAAACCTAGACCATGGGCTAGAACCGCTACCGAACCCGCTCAATCGGCCCGCACCCCCAGTTTTCTATCAAAATTCAGACGACCTGCAATAAAGCACTCGGAAATCGCCTAGGGTGGGAGCTCCGATCAAACCCCCAAACAACCACCAAAAAACTCGAATAAAACATGTGGTAGACCCTCGAGTCTACTCCAAAACCCAACAAACAAAACCAAAATCCATTCACCATGCATCAAGATATAAAATCGCAAAGGCAAAAGGATCAAAATGACCCAAATCTCAACCACCGACATAAATACCCATAAAAACCACAATAAATTCCCAAAAAATCTAAAACATTAAATTTAACCTAGATTACATGCATCCTAGGCATTTCTACCGTTTTACATGATTTCTGCACATTAAATTGGGGATACATACCAGAAATGAGCTCCGACGATCCTTCAGCCAACTCCGTCGAACTCCAGCGACCTCGCACGACCACAACCACCCTACGACCTTTGGGACATCGCTCTAGAGCTTTCCAAGCCGCCACAAGCCACCGCCTCTCGTCTCCCACTCTCAGGCCCTCTCTCTGTCACCCGCACCTACCAGTAGAGGGGAAGGAGGAGTGAAGAAGAAGATAGATAAGGAGTGGAGGGGGAAAGAGAGGAGGAAAGGAAGGGAAGGGATAAGGCTCGGCTGGAGCTCTGGTGCGTCAGAGAAGGCTCACCCCATGCAAGCATTATATACGCAGGGGAGGAGGTCGCAGTGCACCTGCCCACCAACCTCCGGCACGCACACACTAGCCAATCTCCGGCCACCCTCCAGCCTCGCCGCACACAGCCCAACCGCCAACCCCAAGGCACGAACCAACGACTCCCCGCACCAAACACTGAACCACCAGCCAGCTCACAACATGGGCCCCACACGGACCCACATCCTGGCCCACAAGCACAATGTCACAAATGCACAATGCCAACCACGCACAGGGACATACTACAAAAGCCAGCCCACGAGGCCAAGCCCAAAAGCACAAATCCACACAACAGGCATCGGAACAGTAACACCCGTACAGGAATAAATTCATTAAAATGTAAATAATTACACAATGAATTTTACGGGTGTTACACCAACACAAAAGTGTCAAATGACTACCACAAAAGTTGACGAATGACTACCACAAAAATGTTGAATGACCAACATCAAAGTGTTGAGCGACTAATACAAAAGTGACAAACGACTAAACAACATAACCACTCATTGCTCATCACACGCAACCAAACAAAAAGCACTAAAACAGAAACTACAACAAAACTAAAATAAACATGTGGTCCAACTTACTTTTAAAAAATCCTACCAAGTGCCAATACCAAGCACAAAGATCAAGTAACAAGCATAAGGTATTGAAACATCCTACAATGTTGCGGCAAAGCTACCCTACAACCGGACTTTCCTCGTCTCGCTCCAGTATAATTGCTTTCTCTTAAGGAACTTGCTTAACCCTCAAGCCCAAGTCTCTATCTGGACTATTATCTAACACAAGACATCTACAACACGTGCTAGACCCAACCTCCTATAGAAGGGCCTCAACCACAAACAATTGTCATAAGACAAGGGATCTCTCATCCTTGTCCCAAGGATGTACTCCCCTCTTATAAAAAAGGTTTCCAATCCTATCAAGTCTTTTAGGCATTCTTGGCAAGGTTACTTCACAATAAGTAAGTCTCACTAGGTCGCAACTCCAAAAACTTGGTCACATACACACACACAAAAAACCAAACGAAATCCTTCTAAAAAAGCAAAAACCACACTTATAATCCTTGTCGAGCACTGAATGCAAATCTACAATTCATGCCAAGCAGAAAAACTCAAACGCAATGCCAAGCAGAAAAACTCAAACGCAATGCCAAGAAAAAGCTCAAAAGTTGAGCAAAAAATTCAAACACCGAGTAGAAAACTCAAACATCAAGCAGCTACTGAACAGACGCCAAGCAACTCTCGAGCAAATGCCGACTAGCTCTCGAATGGACACTAAGCAACTCTTAAGCAAATGCCGAGCAACTCCCAAGCAAACGTCAAGTAACTCCCAAGCAAATGCCAAATAGCTCCCATACGAGCACCGAGCAACCAAAATTGACACTACATAACTCATTTTGACCCAAAATAAAATCCACAATATAACTAACACAAAAACTTTTCTTTTGATACTGCACACAACGTAGTAGATTTCAAATTTGGTGGAGAAAACCCCATTATTCAGTAAAATTGATCCATTTCAATAGAACCATTCAACAAAAAAAAACCAAAAAACCTGTAGAAAAGGAAAAATTCATATCTCCCTTTGCACAACTCCAAATTGAGTGCATGAAAACTCAAAATGAAGATAAAGCATAGAGGAACACAATGCCAAACAATTCCACAACAGCAAACATGGAAAAATGTGCCAAAATATGCAAAATAAAGTGGCCGAAAACAACAACACAATCCACATTGAACAACTATGCCAAAAATTCAAATCTACCACCAAATCACCACATAAGGTATCTATAGCACACAAAATAAACTCAAGATCTAGCAATATACTTAATAAAACTACAATTTCCTACCATTTGATTCATACTATTATGGTAAAAAGGAAATATGGCACTACATATGGCATGGGTTCAAGTTTCCTATACCTTGCGTCTTGTATCAATGACGTCGTCGGTGAGCACTGATAGCAATCTCTCCTCTCCTTTCTTCCTTTTCCTTCTTCCTCCCAAAGAGCACAATGAAAAATGGGGCTTGATTCGTCTCGATCCCTATTTCCCCAAAGTAATGGCCAAATTGCAAGGTCAAACCTCAATTCTCTAGATTTTAAACAAAACCCAAAGATAAAGAGTGTTAAGAGAGACTTAAGGAAATAAAAGAGAAAAGCACGGGGTGTTACATAATCAAGCAAGAGGAGGAGTGTGAAGGAGCCAAGGAGGAGCATAACCATAGGTTGCAACGGGCGGCATCGTGGAGGAGGAGCTAAGTAGGTAAAGGAGGAGCTAAGAAGGCCATTGGCACTGTGAAGGAGGATCTGAGGAGGTGCTCAAGTGCTCGTTATCTGTGGAGGAGGAGGATCTAGCAACAAAAAGGAAAAGGAGGGGCCAACAAAAAAGAGGAGGTGAAGGTGAATGGAAAGGGAATTAGGAAACGACCAATGGGGTCTAAGCCCCCATCGAACCCCACCTAGATTCACCCCTCAGCATACTACATTATATCAGCACAAATGAAGGGGAAAAATTAAAAATAATGGGGAGACGTTTAAATTTTGTGTAGAAGTAATAACATACTCTCTACTTTTGTTTTCTCATTATTATTCTCCACTTTTCTTCTCTTCATCTTCTTCTTCTTCCTTCTTCTCATTTCATATGTAGATTTTTGTAACACGCCCAAACTAGGGTGCTATGGAATCTAAGCTATTATACTAGGATTAATGTACTTAAAAAGAAATTTAACTGCAAACTACCTAGAACCTATGTATGCGGCTAGTGGCTCCTATCTCTAAACATCGGACTAGACTGCACTCCCATTAAGCACTTGAAACAAAACCAGGTAAAACATGCATAAGTGACTTCACAAGAAAACACGACGGAAAACACCTATAACTAAATTCTAGGTTTTCCAAAGCTTCTTTAAACTTTTTCAAAAAACTTTTAAGTTGGGTTCCCTCTAGAACCAAAATTCTGAATAAATTTCTTATTTAAATTCTGGAAATCCTTTTTGAGAAAAACTCAGTAAACCATGTTCTTTCAAAATCTTGCTTTCTGTTCTAAAACTTATACACTAATCTAATGCAGTTCTAGAAAACATCTCTAGGACTAGACTCCAGCCTAAAACAAAATCTCAAAGCTGACTAAAACACCATTTTTGATTGAACTAGCCCTAAAACTCTAATCTCATCTCAGCTAGAATCTGACTAAAATACAGAAGCCAAAACGCAACTTGATGCTAGCTTAAATCTAATTTCAGAATCTCAAATTTGAAAACTTTTTTCCTTTCTAGTGCCACCTTGATTAAGGGTGATCTGATCACAAATGGAGGGAGAGGCACCAATCTCAGCCTCCTACACTGCCACGGTGAAAGTTCTCGTATTGGGCATTCCACCATCGACCTAGGCCAATAGGCTGCACTCTTGGGCTCCTCAGTAGGGGTGCAAACGGATCGGATACGATACTGATATGGGTGTTATCATATCCGTATCCGTTTTCAAAATACGGATACGGATACGAATACGGATATCATACGGATAGGAAATTTACATATCCATATCCTCAAAAAACGGATACGGATACGGAACGGATAAAAACAACTCGGATACGGATAAAAACGGATATGAAAACGGATATGAGAAGATAATCAAATAAGTACCTAAATAATCAAATTACGTTAATGATCAGAAATCATCAACATAATATAAAAAAAGGTTGTTTTTACTTAAAAATCATGGCAGGGTTTATTGAACCAAGCACTGGACCATCACATTGACATAAGAAGTGTCCATTACTGTGCCAGAATTTACAATTGCCATGTTACTCGGGACCAGCAAATCCCCAAATCTTCCCTCGAAATGGCAGGGGTCATGTTTACCATTATTTCATTGTTTTGTCATGTACTGGTGTCAAAGAGGTTAACTTTATAACAACACCTGCTGAAAGAGATAAATTCAATATTTCATCCTTTTTTGCTATTACAACAAGTAGTCAGTAGCTTGTTCTAACGTTTAACACAGAGGTCTGCTCAATCTATGCATGAATCTTAATCTAACGTTTAAAACAGAGGTTTATTCAATCACTGAATGATCCCACTTTTGTATAGAATCAAACAAGCTTTTTTGCGAAAATAGAGATGGAAAAAATTATATAGAATGCTTTCTGAAAGTACGTGGAATCATGAATGCTACTCACCCTTCACAGACAAAGTTTTGCAATCCACTTGGTTATTGAAATGAATTTTTAATATAATGATTAAATATCTACCATAAAATTATCAAGCCCAATAATAATTGGAA
>JAMKQA010007124.1:0-12083 GCA_024699735.1 Posidonia australis
AACTTGACGGCAATATGCAAAAAGTTAGAAGTTTACCTATCTCTTCATACATGGCCTTCTTTCCTATGTTGGATTTGCAATAATAGATACTTATCATTGAGGTGATGATTATGATCGCAACACTAGCACATATACCTAGAACAAGAATTATATTTGCATGTTTGTTGCTGCTAGCTTCTTTAGTTGTTCTATTATATGAAGGGGATGATCAAGGTGGTGATGAATTGGATGAAGCTGTTGAAGTTGGAGCTACAGCCAAAAATCAATATAAAATAACATGGGCCAGAAGAATTCTACAAGCTAAGACTTGAAGCAAGAAAAAATAATTAAAATAAACACTTAGATCTAAATTCCTAGATATAAATATAGATGAATAATAAGTATTTAATCCCTAGGGATTATGCATGAAGATCCCAGATCATGTTGACCTTAGGAATTCATTTGTCAATGAGAACCTGAAAATAAGAACATAATATATGACAAAGAGGTCTCATCTGCTAGATTTCTCAACTATTGACTACAAAAGCAAAACGTAACTAACCAAACCTACAATACAAAGCCCAAGAACATATTCAAATATATAACTCAATCATTTCAAATCCATACAAAGATAGGCAAAACCAAGAAACACGAATAGCTAACATTCCCAAAACATCAACTTTTCTTTTTAACACAAAAACCAATATATCGTGGAGAAATTTTGAGGATCAAACAAACCTCAACTATGAACTTGGAGGAGTTACATTTTGCCATAACTATATCAAAAATAAAACTGTAATGCCCCTAATTTCCATTATAATTTAAAACAAATTAAATTACAGGAAATTAAAAACTAAGCAGGAATATCAACTACTAGGAACCTATGTGTGCAGCTACGAGACTCCGGACTATATGCACTACGCTAAAACTCATCTACATGTCTGCACCTACAACCCAAAACTACAAAGAAAGCATGAGTGACAAAAGTCACCTAGCACGCACCACACGAAATCGACGGAAAACAAAACTTTAATTTTCCTTTAAAATCATTTCGTATATCATTTTCTCTAAAATCCTACAAATTAGGCCCACAAAGCCAAACACCACAGCAAACGCGGCCCACACCTGCCAAAATAGCAGACAGGACTCTACTAGCCTAAAACCACAAATAAGGCCCTCAATGGCCAAAACCACACATAGTGATTCAAGAACCAACCCCCACCAAGGAAGGCAGTCCTATCTCTCAAGACGCTACCAGCTATGGGGCACATGTCCCACCTGCATTGGCCACCACTAGATACGTCTCCTCACAGCGTACTCCATACGGTACTAAGGAGGGAATGCCATACCTTCACACCCGACAACACCCAAACCTTAGTGCTCACAGTGACAGTAGGAGTATCATAGCTCTCCATCATGTCACAAGACACCTCAACATGCGGACCACAACCCTAGTCTCGAGACTACAGTTAGGGAGTCTCATACCTCCAAGACCCAACGATCCTTAGCCTTAGGTATCTTAGTCCCCGACCTCAACCAGGGAGACGTGCCCGATCACCCGAGAATGTCGTCACATTCCCTAGTCCCGACGACGCAATCCCATTGTGTCTCGATCAGCACACAGAAAACCAAGAAAACCATTTTCCAAAATGGGCCAACCATCTCTTTGAAAACCATTTCTAAACCATTTTATATCTTTGAAAGCTCATTCAAAAACCTTGACAAAACGACACATCAAGTGTCTCACAAGACCACCACTGATGGCCTATGATCCCATCTCAAATAGGCAAAACAAACCAATCCAGGAAACCTATGAGAATCACATTTTATAAAACAACTGGGCCCTGATTCGACATACTGAAATGGGCTCGATATACCGAAATCTCCTAGATCGGAAGACCGACCAACCGAAATAGGTACAAACACCCAAAATGGCAGACCAAAAACTGAATCGGTCTATCGAAAGTTCTTAGTTCGGTAGACCGAATAAATCTGGTTGATCGAATTGGGACACAATAGTCAACACTCATAGTCAGAAACGGTAAATCGTGGAAGTTAGATCGACTAAATTTTGACTAGAGGACCTAATCTGACAGGGAAACGACATATCAAAATGATTCGATATGCCATTTTCTGTGAAACCAGAAAACGGCTCAGGTCATCCACCCACAAGATCGTCCAAAATGGGACCAAGGGGCGGACTCCCAAAACAAGCACCACAAAATCCAACTAAAACACATATGGTAGACCCTTGAGTCTACTCCAAATCCACACAAATAAAACCATAATCCATTCACCATGTAAAGAGAAATAAATTCGAGAAGCCATAGGTGTCAAAAATGACCCATAACCATACAACGCCATAAATAGCCATAAATACCATTATAAATCATCATAAATTCACAATAAATTCAAGGAATGTAAATTTACCTAGATTCCATGCATTTCTATCATTTTCTACCATTTTACAAGATTTCTAGCCATTGGTTGGAGTGCATACCTAAAATGAGCTTTTTGACGATCCTCCGGCCAACCACTGGTGCCATCGGCGACTCCGACCCTCATTGAGGCTTTCCCGACCATAGGAACACACCATCAGAAGCTCCACATGCTGCCACGAGCCATCGCATGCCATCGTCGATCCTTGAGCACGTCGAATCAGGAGGAGGCAGAGAGAGGGTGGGAGGAGGTGGGGAAAGGGAATGAGTGAGGGAGAAGGGGGAGGGAGACGAGAATGGAAAGGGATGGTGGAATTGGGGATTTGGGAGTGAGGGAGAGGGAGTCGGGCGTGCTTAAGAAGGAGGAAGGAGTGCGTGGGGAGAAGGAGGATGGGCTCGGGTCGTGCACAGTGGAAGGCCCTGGCTTAAAAGGCCACGTGGAGAGAGCAGGTGGCCGTGTGCATGCAACCAGTCAGCCACGCATGCACCAATGCTCCCTCAACTGCCAGCCTCTCCAACAACCGTATGGACCGAACAACCCACCACAACCAAGAGGCCAGTTGCAAGCCACACCAACCGGCCCCCAAACGTAGGCCCCACACGAACCCACACACGGGCCCACCAGCATAGTTTCACTCGCACAGTGTCAACCACGCACAGGAATACACAAACAGAAGCCGGTCCACGAGGCCCAAGCCCAAAATCACAAAACACACAAACAAGCCTCAAAACAATAACACCTGTTTAGAAATAAATTCATTAAAAATGTAAATAATTACAAAATAAATTTATGGATGTTACATCCTAACCACCTTAAAAGAAGATTTTGCCCACGAAATCACTAGTAGGCGAAAAGATACGGGTACTGGGCTAGAATGGCTTCCTCACACTCCTACATGGCCTTCTCGGCTCCATGATGCTGCCACCTCACCAAGACCAGTGGAATCACCTTGTTTCGCAGCACCTGCTCCTTGCGGTTGACAATTTGGATGGCATCCTCTACAAATGACAAATCTTCCTGGAGCCCCTCTGGCTGAACTGGGATCACATGAGATGCGTTTGCTAGACACTTCCTTATCATGGAGACATGGAATATGTCGTGCATAGACGACATCTCTGGTGGTAGATCCAGCTGATAAGCAATCTCACCGATCCTCTGGGTAATCTAGTATGGGCCAATATAGCGAGAACTCAGCTTCCCACGCTTCCTGAACCTCATGATACCCTTGGTTGGTGACACCTTTAGAAACACATAGTCTCCCATCAAAAATTCCAATAGTCTTCAACATAACTCTTTTTCCAACTCTGTGCAGTCAACAGCTTGCTACGGATCAGATCAACCTTGTCTACATACAGCTGCACAAGCTTTGGACCAATCAACTGATGTTCTCCCACCTCGCCGCAACAAATCGACGATCTGCATGGTCTACCATACAAAGCTTCGTATGACACCATCCCGATGCTCGATTGATAACTATTGTTGTAGGCGAATTCAATCAATGGTAGATGGTCCTCTTAACTCCCTTACAAGTCTAAGGTACATGCTCTGACCATATCCTTTAGTGTCTGGATAGTCCTTTCTGTCTGACCATCTGACTAAGGATGAAATGCTGTGTTATAGTTGAGCACTGTGTCAAAGGCCTCCTGCAGAGTTCTCTAGAACCTTGAGGTGAACCTCGTATCTCTGCCCGACACGATGGACATTGGAACACCATGCAGCCAAGCCACCTCAGAAACATACAACTCCGCTAGATGGTGCATCAGAAGTTTCACCCGAATGGCTAGGAAGTGAGCAGGCTTGGTTAGTCGATCCACGATCACCCACATGGAGTCGTTCTTCCTCTGAGTCTGCGGTAAACCAATCACAAAGTCCATAGAGATGTGCTTCCATTTCCACACAGGAATATCCAACAGCTACAAAGTCCTTCCAGATCTTTGGTGCTCTGCCTTGACCAGCTGGTAGGTTGTACACCTCGCCACAAGGTCAGCAACATCCCTTTTCATGCAAGACCACCAAAAGTTCCACTTTAAGTCTTTGGACATCTTCGTACTCCCAAGATGAATAGTGTACCTAGACCGATGCGCTTCATCGAGCAATCTCTACCTGGCCTCCTCATGCTAGGGCACATATAGGCGCATATCATACCTCAACTCCCCATATGCCCCAACAGACCACCAGCCTCCAGCTTCCTAAACACAGCCTGAACAAATAGATCCAGTTGCTGATAGGTGATAAGAAACTCTATCAGCTTGGGGGAAACAGACAGGTTGGCCACCCAGGCACCAACCATCCCTCGGGCTTGCCACTTCGGCCTGTAGCTCACCAGATCCTCCAACATGGTCCACTCCTTGACCATTAGGCTTGCTAACACGTGTGTACACTGACTCAAAGCATCGGCGACCACATTAGCCTTCCCAGGGTGGTAGGACAGGCTAAAATCATAGTCCTTTAGATACTCTACCCATCGACGTCGCCTCATGTTGAGGTCCCTTTGCGTAAAGATATACTTCAAACTCTAATGATCGGTGAAGGCCTCAAACTACTCTCCATACAGATAGTGTCGCCAAAGCTTGAGAGCGAACACTACAGCAGCCATCTCCAAATCGTGGGTCGGGTAGTTCTTCTCATGATCTTTCAGTTGGCGTGAAGCATATGCGATGACATTGTTATAATACATCAGAACACACCCCAACCCAACACCATTGGTGTCACTATAAATAGTGAAGCCACCACTTCCAGAATATAGAGTCAATACAGGGATAGAAACCAGACAAGACTTCAGCTCTAGGAAACTCGCCTCACAATTCTAGTCCCACCAAAATGGAACCCCCTTTCTGGTAAACTCAGTCAGAGGCACGGCTATGGAGGAGAAATCTCTGATGAACCTCCTATAATAGCCTGCCAAACCCAAGAAACTCCTGATGTCTGCCATAGTCCTAGGTCGCTCCCAACTACTCACTGCCTCGACCTTGGCCGGATCTACTCTGATGCCTTCTCTAGAAATCAAATGGCCAAGGAATATAACCTCACTCAGTTAGAACTCACACTTGGAGAATTTAACGTACAGCTAGTGATGCCTTAGAGTATCCAAAACCGCCTTTAGGTGCAAGGCATGAGTCTCTACATAAGGGGAGTAGACCAGCAAGTCATCAACAAAACCACAACGAACTAGTCCAGAAAAGGGCTAAAAATCTTGTTCATCAAATCCATAAACATAGCAGGTACATTGGTCAGGCCAAAAGGCATGACTGTGAACTCATAATGGCCGTACCACGTCCAGAAAGTAATTTTTTGAATGTCTGAGTCTTGTATTCTCAACTGGTGATACCCTAACCTCAGATCAACCTTCGAGAACATGGATGCAGACTGCAATTGGTTGAATAGGTCGTCAATGCGAGGTAAGGGATACTTGTTCTTCATCGTGATCTAGTTCTGCATCCGATAATCTATACATAATTGGGGCGAACCATCCTTCTTACAGACGAACAGGACAGGCGCTCCCCACCAAGACACACTTGGACTGATAAACCCCTTGTTCAACAACTCCTGCAACTGAGTCTTGAGCTCTTGCAACTCCGCTAACGCCATGCGTGACACAGCATCAGAATCAAGAATAAAATCGATCAAGAACTCTACTTCCCTGTGAGGTGGCATACTAGGCAAATCATCAGGGAAAACGTCGGGTTATTCACACACCACAGAGATGTTGTGAACACCCAACTCAAGAGAGGTGGAGGTAACTATACTCGCTAGATACCCCATGCAACCCCTGACCAAAGAATTATAAGCCTTCATAGCCGAAAGACAAGCTTAGGCTCATCCTGACACCCACCTTGCATAAAGAAAGACCCATCGTCAGGAGACCCAAAATGAACTCTCCTTCGAGCACAGTCGATCAAAGCAGACTACTGTGCTAACCAATCCATGCTGAGTATCACATCGTACTCCTGCAAGTCGAATTCTCTACGGTTCAGCGTCAAGTCGATAGATAGCAGATACCTCCATGCCAAACTGTGCTCCCCTAGTTGCATTATTGCATCGAGATGAAAGGCCAGTCTAGTTGGTCTCGCTCCCAACTCTGTCGTGAAAGACTCAAAGACAAAGGAGAAAGAACTCCTTGAGTCAAACAACACTTTGGCCATCTAGCTAGCCACAATAAAAGAACCTGATAGCCAAGCAAAACAACACCATCACATCCATTCAATCAGGTAGATGTCCAGGTTACAAAGATATTACAACAATCATAGAGGGTCACAAAACCAACTAGTCATCATTACCCTTAACTACATCTCCCAAAATACCAACGCCTGGAGTTGCAATGGTAAACATTCATCCCCTAGTTGGCTATTGCGGCGTGCTTCCTGCCTTCTTAAATAGATTCAGACAGGATTTCTAGACATGTCCCGCCTTTCCGCAATTATAGCACACCACTGAGGTTAAGGTCTGCCGAGGATGAGGACAAAATGCAGCAATATGGTCCACCTGACCACAGTTGAAGCATTGGTTCCCATTAGGAGCATTGGGCCCTGTTTGACAGAAGCCAACTCTACTACTCCCAACTAAACTCCGTCAGCCTGTAGAGAAAACACTAGACCTCCCCTTCTGCTTCTTTTCAGGGCTACCTGAACTATTAGCACTTGGAGGACCAGAGAAAGAGAACTGGGAGGTAAAAGAAGACTTACCCTTCCCTTGGGACGACTCTCCAGATACTTCTGATGCTCTACCTTGAAGCAAGAAGCCATCCCAACCATGTCTTCCACAGTCTGACACCTATAGTCCATTACCTTCACTCGTGGCCCTAGGTTGAAGCAAACCAGAAACCTCTGTGCTCGCTCCTCAGACTCATAGGCAGGAGCGAAACGTTCCAACTGGGCGAACTTAGTTTCATACTCGAGCACCAACATCGTGCCCTGCTCTAGGCCCCAGAAGTCTCGACAAAGCTGCTCTTTCACATAAGTGGGGAAATACTTGTCATAGAAGGTCACATTGAAATCCTTCCATTGGATGCTAATAGTGATTGTGCCCAGGAACTTTAGCCTCCTCATAGACTTCCACCACTTATCTGCCTCACCATCCAGCAGATAAGTCGCCAGCCGCACCTAATGCTCCTCTAGGCACGCCATGCTCTCCAACATCTTCACCACCTTCTCCAGCTAAGCCTCGCTCTCCTCAGTATCGATCTCGCCCTTTAACGACCGTAGATGAAGCTTCGTGAACTGGTTCTGTAACGACCCATTTTTAGAAGTGGTGCTTTGGCCAAGTAATTAAGGTGAAATTCAAGTGTGTTGGGCATTGAAGGCCCTAATGCCCAACGTGAGACACGTTCTCAGTAGTATCTGACACCTAGATTGTGTGTTTCTGGCCTTTTTGGTGTGGTGTGGTTCGAGTGTTGTGCCGTCTCTAGTGGGAGTTTTGAGGGTTTGTCCTGTGCTCAGGCGGTAGATGGTCGGGAGGAGGAGGATGCAGCCGCCATCGTGCCACCATCGTCGTGTGGAGGAGGGGAGCAGCTCGTGGTTGGAGGAGGAGCGTCACCATCCGTCTCACACCGCCGAGTCTTCGGTGTAGGTACACACTCCGTAGATTTTCTTTTGGTTCCAAATCTCTTGTGCGCTGTGGCCCGATTCTAGAATCTTGCCCACCATGTGTTTCAATTTGGTTGTGAGGAATTGACCATCACCTTGGAGGAAACCAGGCAAATTTGTGGCCTGTCGAGATTGCTGGGGCCTTCGATCTTCATGCGTCGGGACGGGTATGCATTCGTCCTTTCCCAGTTAACTGGTCTAAATACTGCAGAATGCGGGAGGCGCTTAATCTATGTAGACGTCTCCGAACCCATGCTTTGCCTGGATTACTTTAATGAAGTGATCATGAGGCACTTCGTACTGGGCGAGAATCTATGGCTGCATGGCTTCGTCCTCTGTTTCCTTGGGGAGCTCATATTCAGCAATGGTCGGATGATAGTAGCGATTGAGGTGGTCGAGATCGCTTTGGCGGTGGTAAGCAAACTGATTGATCTGGCTCCCATGATCCTGGTGGAGACTTAATGGGGCTTGGACCATGCCCTTCACCAGTGCCGCCATTTCTATAGCTGTGGAGCATTGGTGCAGGTAGCCTTTGAATTCTTCTGAGATTGGTGCATCACTGTTTACTGACTCAATGTTTTGATAGGTATGGTTGGCAGCTCACATGGGAGTCGAGGTCTTGCATCCTCAGAGGCTGGCATTTGAGGCTTATTGCCAGAGTGGGCATGTCTGGACCATTTCTGGTGTATGAGAGTTCTACAAGACGCTAGAGGGATTGTCCAAAGATCGGATAGCATGGTGAATCGTCCCATCAATCACGGAGCCTTTCACAGTATTCTTCAATGGTACTGACATGAGGGTGGTTGTCCTTCCTGGCCTGACTGGAGGAGTAGAGTATCATCCCGTTTGTGTCCTGCATCATTTTGGTTTTCGCCAGGACACATTTGAACAATCTCCAATGCCCAGCATCTTCCAACTGTATCCTTAGAATTCTACCATCATGACTGTTGAACTGGCTCATCTACTGCAGACTGGTGTTAGCTTTAGTGATTTGACTCTGGTGAGGGGCACGAGCTACTCTAAGTCATATAGGGCACTTATACAAGCAGATTGGCCGATCAATGAAATGGCTCTTGGTGCTCCTCTGTTTCACAGTGCTAGTAGCTCAAAGAGGCCTCAGATTGGAGGGAATATTTGATCCGAACATACGAAATGTGTGTAGACACCCCAATATGCTTGCAAATAGGCCAAACCCAACAGCCACTCCACACTCCAACAGCCACTCCTCACTCCAACAGCCTCTAATGCAGGCGCACCTATTTGGAGCACTTGTTTGGCACACTAGACAGGTGCACCTTACTGGCGCACCTGTTTGGCGCACCAGACATGCGCACCTTTCTGGCGTGCCATACAAAACCCTAACTGGGCTCTAAAAAGCCTAAATACAAAACAAAACCCTAAAATACCAATAAACTCTAAAACTGAGGTTAAACCCTAATCCAAACATTAAATCCTTGGTTAGGACCTAAATTAAATTCAAAACCATAATCCAAACCCTAAACCTAGGTTAAATCATAAGTCAAGCCCCAAACCCTAAAGTCAAACCTCAATAAACTAACTAACTCCCACTACATCCTAACTAATCTTCAACAAACATAACTACTTCCCACCTCTCTCCAACAAACATCACTACTTCCCACCTCTCTCCAACAAACATAATTACTTCCCTCTTCTCTCCAACAAACATAACTACCTTCCACTCTAGCCATAGCAACTAGCCATAGCAACTAGCCAAGCCTATAGATAGCCCCCCTTTGCAAGTAGAAAGGGACTTTTGGCATTTTTGCAAAAATTGAGAGAGGAGAGCTCCCCAAACCTTTTTCCTCCCAACCAGAGCAACTAGAGAGTTCCTGGAAGAGGCAGGAAGCTCGTGGAGGTGAGAAATCAGAGGTTCCAGCCATCTTTAGCGAGCTCCGGCGAGCTCCGACCATTCAAACACACTGCCAGGCTAGGTACACACCCTACTGACCTCAATTCCTATTAGAAATACTTCCCTAGGACTGCCTCTGTCTTCCTTGATCGATTCCAACAAGGCCAGAGGCCTCCTTTGGTCGGAATCAGACCCCAGGTCTCGCAGGAGTCATTTTTTGGCAACCTAGGTGGGGGTTCTGGTCCAGGGCTTGTCCCTGGTCCTAGAACCTTAGGTCCTTCTCTCCTAGCCTCCCTCTTGCTTCTCCGCTCGTCGAAACGCCGTTTCGCTGCCTCTCGTAGCCTCCACCAGAAGCTTGCCAGAGTCACGCCACGCCATCGTCGTCGGAGAAGACGACTATTCACCGTGACTGAACGTGCACCTCCAGCCTCGCCGCGCCTCTCCGATCATCTAGGATCACTCCACGGCCTGCCACCAACACACCGGAGCCACCAGGAGTGACATCCCATTCTCTCAGTGCCCCCCGACACTACCAAAAGTTGTTACTATCATTGAAGAAGATGACATGTGGTCGGAGCTCGATCGGGAGTCTTGCGCATCGCAGCACCATCTATATCAGTGGGGAATCTTCCTCTTTACGTTGTCGACCTTCTAGGAGCCTCGAATCGCCACGTGACTGCCTTCAAAGTCTTCTCCTTCTCCAGCGCCATCGGCGGAGTCATTTCGACAATGATGGGGATGGACAGCCGCCTCAGGCCGTCCGATGCTCCATCCACACTGTCAGATCCCTTTCTTCTCCTCGCCTCTTGCTTACTGTGCCCTCTGATCTCCGATCAGGCCTTGGGATGTTCCGAAGAGGCATCTCCAGCGGTCTTCAATGGCGGGGCTCCGTCGTCGGCGGCCGCTGTTGCTTTTTCTCCTTTAAAAAATAAAAAAATAATTTTCTTTTAATAAAACTTCTGTAACTTTTGTTATCTTTCAGATAGGTCCTTTTTTCTTACAAATAGGTCCTTTTCTCTTACAAATAGGTCCTTGCATTTTCATTAAATCGTTTGAATAAAGTTTTAACTGAAACTATTGCAATGTACCCCCTGAGTTTTCCTAATAATGTTTTCCAGGTTGAAAATTTGATAAAAACCCCTAGAGTTTCTTTTCATGTATTTTAATCTACCATTTTTGCATAAAGGGCCCTAAACTTTTTGAAACTCTTATGAATGCATATTTCTCTGGTTAATTTGCATTTTAGCCCCTAAACTTTTCTAAAATTGTTCTGAATGCATATTTCTCTGGTTAAATTGCATTTTAGCCCCTGAACTTTTCTGAAACTCTTTTGAATGCATGTTTCTCTAGTTTAATTGCATTTTAACCCCTAGGAACCTTCAATTTGACCAAAAATGCACAGATTTGCACATTTGACCCCAGATTTCTTCAAAATTACATGAAATGTGTTTTTCTATGTATTTTTGATGATTTAGCTTCAGAATTTCAGTTTTCATCAAGATTCTGGTTTTTTTGTGCAAAAGCCCTTGGAATTTTCATTTTTACACTCTTACATGCATTTTGCATATTTTGTTGCATCGTTTCATGCAAATTTTCTCACATTTTCTTCCTTACATTGTTCACACATTCCTAGCTCACTTCAAGCTTGGTTTTCTCATCGTTTCCCGGATTTTTTCCGATTTCCCTGTCTTTTGACTTGATTTGGCTTTCCATCACCCAAGGGCGTACATTAACAGGCTTAACAAAGTCAACATTGTCCCGAAAGAGGATTATTTTCCCCAATTTCATTTTCTTGGATTTCTATGAATTTCTGCTAATTTGCATGACGCTTTCCGAGAATTTTCTCGATTTTCCTCATCGCCCAAGGGCGTACAGTAAAGCGACATTCTTAATGCCTACAATTGTCCCTCGGATTAATTTCTTCCCTTTATTTCATTTCTTCTCTTTGATTTGGCATGTTTTCTAGTCATCTTTAGTATGAGCATTTAGAATAAGCAAGCACACATCCATTAGACCATGTGACAAATAGGAAACCTAGAAAGACCAAGTTTCTCGGGCACATGGGGGTGCCTAACCCCTTCCCCATGCGTAACCAGAATCCTTACTCTTTCTCTAGCCCGCATTCATTTGTGCATTATATCCATTAGGCACGGAGCACACATGTTTTCTACATCTTGTTTGCTTCTTGGTTTTCTTGTGTGTTTGGTTTTCCT
>JAMKQA010007125.1:0-12423 GCA_024699735.1 Posidonia australis
TGGAAGGGCCAAAGATGCTTTGGAATGCAAGGGAATACTCCAGAAAACGAGAATAGGCTGCTGGAAAGAGTATATGGCTTGCCCAAGATGCTTGCTCAAATCAGGATTGCTGAAATCAAGGTTTCTAACCTCTTCTAATGGTTGCCTATAGGGGTCCTTATATAGGATTTCCTAAGGGTAAATCCTAGAGGATGCAAGGAGACTCGTAAACGAAAAGCCTATGAAGATTCCATGGCATATTCGTTGGAGGTGGTGAGGTGGAAAGCCAGCAGCTAGCAGTCTGAGAAATGGCTGCGCGCCAGCTTGGTGCGCCAGGTAGGTGTGCCAGCCTAGTGCTCCAGCTAGGTGTGCCACTGTAGTGCTCTTGCTCGATGCTCCAAACAGGTGCTCCACATTGGTGCTCCAGCTAGGTGCTCTCCCCTACTTGTCTGGATTTCTAATTGGGCTGCAGGCCTGCTATGGGTTTGTGGTCGATTTAGCTAATGGGATTCAAGGGTTAACCACATCCAAAGCAACATCTAGAAAGCTTATCAATGAGTCACCTCAAAATCGGGGTGTCTACAACTACATTCCAATAACAATAGAAATTCATCTAAGTATAAGCATATAAACATTAAGTTCCTAGTTGTGAAAGAAAAAAACTAGAATAGTTAGTTGTCTATAGAGCATATCGGGACAAACTCCTAATAGCAATTGCAAGTTGTCGCAACCGGCATGCATGTATCCAACAGCGAGAGGGTAGTAAAGTGGAAATTTTGCTCATTTCAGCCTCAAAGATAAGTAAACCTTATCTCAATCCAAGAAACTCACAAATTTGGTTAATAATGTTATAAAATACAATCGGACAATCCATTTCAGTTTAAAAAAAATAAAAACCCTTGTTTCATGGTAGACCTCATTAGATGTTTCATATTATTTATGTTTGCAATTGCAATTTGTAAATATATATGCACGCAAATAATCAGTGAAAGCCGATTGCACAAATAAACGAGGACTATAGAGTCCTGTCCCAATATTTTGACGGTGGTGACTAGTGACGGATGTAATAATTTACCAAAGATGAGACAGTCCCATATGCATATTGTAGACACCCCAATTTTGTAGATTTGCAGGGTGGAAGTGTGGTAGATGGGCTTTTAACCACAAATAAATCCATTAAACCCATTTAATTCATCCAAGGCCCATTTAATTCAATCAAAGCCCAGCAAGCCCATCCAAGGCCCATTTAATTCAACTAAAGCCCAACAAGCCCATGAAGGCCCACCAAAGTCCATTAATCCCACTAAGGCCCATGAAGGCCCACCAAAGCCCATTTAAGCCCACATTCTCAAACACCCTTAGGTTTGCTATAGGGTTGTTAGAGTTTGTTAGTGATTAGTTAGAAGGTTAAGAGTTGGATAGGTTGTTAAGAAGTTCTTAGGTAGTTATAGTTTGTTGGAGTGGGTTGTTATGGTTTTGTTAGGAGCTAGTGGTCTTCCTTGGCTATAAATAGAGGACTGGTGGACTAAGAGAGGGAGGAGGGTCCGAGTGAGAGCTCCAGGAAGAGAGAGAATATCGCAGAGGTGAGAAGCAAGCAGTTCTGGCCACTTCCGGCGAGCTACAAAGGCCAATCATGCTGCCAGACCAGGTACACCCTCCACTAGCTTCCCTTGCTTTAAATTCTAGCTTCCTAGGTCTCCCTTCATCTTCCCTAAGTGATTCCAAACATACCAGAGGCTTTCTCTGGCTGGAATCGGAGTTTTAGCCTCACCGTCGCCGTTTTCTGGCGACCTAGTTGGGGGAAGGGATCTGCTATTCAGATCGTGCCCCACAACATTAGGTCTTCCTCCCCATGCGCTCCTCAAGCTTCTCCAATGCTCTGGATGCCCCGTCGATCCTCCTACAAGCCTTCAGTGGAAGCTCGTCGGAGTCACGCACGCCGTCACCGGAGAAGAAAGGTTGTAGAGAACGTGATCCAGCGCTCCACGCTTCGCAACGACCCGCTGACTCTTGGGAAACTTTCCACAACACTCCCGCTATGCTTTGGAGCATCCAAGACCTCTTCTCAAGCTCTGAGCGACCTCCGCAGTCGAGCTCGCCGAAGGGAATAGAGACGACTACGAGCAGGATCAGAGGGTGAGGGAGCAGTGCCAGTCGTGCTTCTGGATGAAAGAAGGTCCTCCTCTCTACGTCCCCAAGCCTCCTCAAGCTCAGAGACGCCGCGCCGCAGCCCTCCAGAAGCTTCTTTCTTCTCCAGCACCGTCGCCGGAGTGCCCCACGGCGAGGGAGGTGGGAGGCCCACTCCCACCGTTGGATTCTCGATCCAATCCGTTGGATCTTCTCCCCTCCTTCTCTTCTTGCTTCTCGTGGGGTCTGATCTTGGATCAGACCACGGGAGAGCTTCCAATGGTCCCTCCGGCGGTCGACGGCGGCGGAGCTTCGTCATCGACGACCGTCGATCTTTCTTTTCTCTAAAAAAAATTAAAAAATAGTTTTATTTTAATAAAAGTTCTGAACCTTCTGATCTGTTACATTTAGGTCCTTTTTTTATTACAAATTAGTCATTTTCTTACACTTAGGTCCTTGCTCATTTTTCTTAATTCGTTTAAATAAAGTTTTAACTAAAAATATTACATTATGCTTCCTGAGTATTCAAAATAATGTTTTCCAAGTTTAAAGTTTAACAAAAAACCCCCAGAGTTTCTTTTCATGCATTTTAATCCAATATTTTTGCATAAAGGACCCCTGAACTTTTTTGAAACCTTTCTGAATGCATATTTCACTGGTTAAATTGCATTTAGCCCCTGTATTCTTCTAAAACTCCTCTAAATGCATTGTTTCTTCGGTTAAATTGCACTTTAGCCCCTGAATTTCTTTGAAATCATTCTAAATGCATATTTTTCTGGTTAAATGGCATTAAAACCCCTGAACATTACTGAAACTCTTCTGAATGCTTTGATTCACTGGGTAAATTACATTTTAGTCCCTAAACTTTACTTTTTTCACACTGAATACTTGTTTTCTGGAGTAAAATTACTGAATTGCCCTTGAAACTTTCTGATTTCAACATGGACTCTTTTTCTTGCATATTTTACCCTAAATTTCCACTGAATTGCTCTAAATGCATGTTTTAATGGTAGAATTGCATTTTAACCATCTTCGTCGTGACCATATCGGGTCTCCTCGAGTACTTCCGCGCACCCGGTGGGGGAGAGCCGTGTAGAGTTCCACCGGCATGGTCACACATATGCTATAAGAACAAATTTAAAAATGTATGAATTTACACAATAAATCTTAAAAATTTCAAACTTTGGAGGAGGCAATCCACTCTGCCTCACCTTAAGATAAGTTCATCCCTAATGGCGACCATGGCCTCTTATAGTCAACCAACATTAGTGGCTACACCTGATTACACCTCTATCTTTATATATTTTGTGTTAGACTATGCTTTTTACTTGTGAATGATTGATGCTAAAGCTTGGTATGGTCACTACTATTTAGGGAATTGTAAGGACTATTGTCCTTGTTAAGTCATTGCAAAATTGTTTTGAGAGAATATTGTGAAGAAAACTATGCTCGCAAATAATGTCATTGTTAACATAAATTTATGAAGACGTTTTCTTATAATGTTCTCGTTAAAATATTCTCGAGGACTTAGCAAGGACAAAAGTCCTCATCATGTTCTCGCAAACTCCTTGCTTTAACTTCACAAAGATTTTGCAAATTCTGGAATAGAAACTATTTTACGAAGACTTGTCTTCACAATGTCCTTGTAAAATCTAGAATAGAAAAACAAATAGCAGAATGAAATATAGAAAATACTTGCTAAAGAAAATACTTGGTAAATCAAATATACAATATCAAACACAGATTTGATATCCATATATTTTATAACAAAAGTAATACTTAAAATTACATAATTATACATACTAAAACAGAATCTGTAAGTAGTAAAAAATAAAGTAGAATGAAATATAGAAAATATCTGCTAAATCAAATATACAATCTCAAACACAGATTTGACATCCATGCATTTTATAACAAAAGTAATACTTAAAATTACAGAATTATACATACTAAAATAGAATATGAATATTAATGTTTTACATATCTTTGCAATTTTCCTACAAGTTACTTAAATTATACAATACAATAGCAACATGTGCTCAACTTTTTTTTGAACAACTTGCTTTCCTTCTGACGAAGATCTATTGATCGAGCGGTAGCAAGTATACTCTTTATAATGCTTTGATGTCTTGTCATCAATCGACTAGTCCTCGTGTACTTGTCCTCTTTGCGAGTTTATCTTCTGAAAATCATAGAAAATTATAAAAAATAAGCTTACAATATGTTACAAATAATGACGATTATATAATAAGGATTTCAATATGACAAATATTTATCGAGAATTACAAAACTTAAATATAATATGAAACTCTACATAAAATCTTACTTTGGAGCACCATATCAACTAACAAATTGTTCCTCCAATATTGCAACCATTTGGACACTTATTTAGGTATTTATATTTTGTTGTAAATTTATCACCATTTGTGATAATCGAGAACCAAAGTAATTATGATTTCTAGATCCTTCGATAAATCACATCCCTTAGATCTACTCGCATGTTCACTAGAATGTCCACCTCCACCTCTAGTATACCTAACCATCTAACGAGTGTTCAAGACAATCATGTGGAGTTCAAAATAAGTTTAATATGTGTATACACAATGTATAAGCGATTTAAGTGATACCGAACCCTTTACACTAAAAATAGAAAAAGAAGGAATTGAAAAAAAAGTCTAATCCCTTGGTACTTTTTTTTAAAAATATTCTATAATATTTTTATTCTATATCGACCTTCACTAACGAGTGATCCATATTGATAATGTAAATACCCTTTGGATCATTAATAGTTTTATTAATTTTCGATCTCTCTCGTAATTTTACACCCCATGGCATGGCATGGTAATATGGTATACAAAGTAACAAAGATTTATCTTCAATATAAATATACAAAGTGAAGCGGCAATAGGTATTTGCTTCATTTGAATAGCAAAAATGCCTTATAAAAGAAGAAAACAACCATCACGTCAACCTTATCAAGGTTCAAGCATGGTTTAGGAAGGAAGAGTTCTTAGTTCTTACCTTCCAAGCAGGTCACATTTTTTAGCTAGTATGATGATATGTTGTTGAGATTTTTCCTGTCGGTAACATAAGAGGAGTTTGAATGAATTACGGCTTTCCTAATGCAACATGATATCTTGGTCATATTTTTTTGCTTCTAGGATGATTTATTTTGAAAGGAGTTTGCTATACGGGCGTACACTTAAACACTCTATTTTCAGCATGGTATTTATATGTTTGTTTCTGATGTATATTTATGTAAATCTCATACAATAGAATCTTCTAAGACGATCACAAACTTATATGAAGGTTAATAACTCTACTAATTAACAAGGTCATGCTTATATTTAAGAACTCAAACATGACGTAATTGTTGGGTTAAATTCAAACAGATATGAGTCAATATAAAATCAATTAAAGTATTATAGACTATTTTCTGATTAGACTTATTTAAAAGTGATCTATTTGATTTTGGGTTAAGCCTATTAGCATCTTATGTGACATAGGTTAATATTTGTAGAGATCAATAGGACGTATTTTCATTAATTAATGGGTTGAATTGGAAATAGTTAAAATTATAGACTTTTATAAATTAAGATCATGGTTCCCAAATTCTAAGCTTTTGGCCTCCTTTTCTCTCACCCCCATCTTAAGAAAGAGTAAGAAAGAGAAGTTTGATAGTTTTAGAAGACCAGATCTAGATTGGTGATCAAAAATTTCTATGATTTTTACATGAATTCAAGTACACTTCTGCATATATTTTAGTTGTGACGAACATGACATATTTAAATATTGAAAATTGGATTTTAATATAAAAAAATTGTATATTTTTTGAAATCTATTTGTAATAAGTGATATCAGAACAAATCATATCATTTCATCATAAAGTCTTATATTTTTGATCTAAATCATGTTGAAAATCGTTGGATTTTTGCTTTATCTGATTATTTTGTGCATGAGCAACCTTGATATTGTATTTTCGTGTATCAAAATCGAGAAAATGTGGCTTTATGTTGATCTGGTTTCTTGACCGCTATCGAATTAGGTTGTTTCTGTGCCTCCTAGACACTGGAACGCTAGTCGAGCACTTGGGAGGCCCTACTCCGATGACAGTCCGATCGTCGGAGGTTTCAATATTGTCACCTCCCTTCTTGTTATGTGTTTCTGTAGTCAGTTACGACTTCCGAGTTTTTTAAATAATCTAACCCGAACTAGATCCATTTACCAGCTCAATTAGTTATTCTATGATAATTGCAAAGAAACCCTTGCATTTATATTTTTTCATCTGAGTTTGTTTTTAATCAGGAAAATTCTATAAAGTTATTTGATTTAATGGAAAATCCAACAAAAATTTATTATTTTATTTAATCCTGAGTTTTTTGAAATTTTATTGTATGATCCTTATAGTTGAAACAATTATTCTAAAATGTATTTTTGCATGGTTAGAAGATAGTTTATGTTAGAATAAACAATTGCGATTTACTTTAAATTGCATTTCAGTCTTTTTACCATGCCTTAATGATTAATAGTTAGACCAAGACTTTTGAAATCAAATAAATTCATTATAAGTGATTAATTATAAATTGTCTTGTATTTAAGAATTAATTAATTAAAACATCATCCTACGAAAGTAGATCTCTTGCCTAGATTAGTCTATTTAGGATAGAAAGATGTTAGTATGTGTAAACACCCCGATTTTGAAGTCACTTGGCAACAGGCTCCTCCGGTTGATGCTCTGGTCGCGACCACCAACATCCTAGCCCATACAGGTCCCAATCAGACCCACACTAGCCCACTTGACCCAATAAAACACTTAATCCAACTTAAAATCCACTGAAAAACAAATAAAACACTTAATCCAGCTAAAATCCACTTAAAACCCACTTAAATCAACTTAAAATCCAATAAAACTCTAATTAATTAAATTTTTAAACCCTAATCAAGTGAAAAGAAATTAAATCATTTAAAAATCCAAGTAAATAAGTGAAAATCCTAATTAAAGTTAAAATCCATAAATAAACCCTAATTAAAACTCAAAACCCTAATTTCAAATCAATTAATAAAGCCCTAAATTCGAAATTAATAATCATATTTAAATCACAAAATCAAAGATTAAATTAAAACCATAAAACCCAAATTTAAACCAAACCAAAATAAAGAATAAAATGAATGAAAAGGAAACCTAACCACCATTAGACCTATGCAAATAAAATTTATGTCTAAATAATAATAATAATAAAATAATAAATGAAATAAAATAAGACCAAGAAAAACTCTAACCCTATTTAAGCCACCCACGTAAGAAGAAAAGGGAAAAAACCCGAGGAGGAGGCACGGAGAAGGGAACCCTAGCAAAGGGGAAGAGAGAAGTCCTCAACCTCCTTCCCGTTGAACCCAAAACAGCCACGTCCGTTCCTTCAAAACCGCAGCCGTCTCCTCCTCCGGGAGAACCCAAGCAACACCATCCTTCCCCCCATGTCACAGCACTAGCGCCCACCAAGGCCCATCCGTTGCGTCCCAGAATCCCCGCCAGAGCGTCGCCGAAGTGCCTCGCTGTCGACCCACCGCCGGAGCCCGCGGAACAACCCCTCAGGTACGCATCTTCCCTTCCTTTCCACTCCAGAACCTCCCCCTAGATCCCCCTTGGGTTCCCAGGAATCCAACCGCTCCGGAGAAGGCCCTCTGGACGCCTGAAGATCCCCCGTGCCGTCGCTGCTGCTGTCGACGGCAACTCACTGCCGTGGAGACGCCCGAGTGCTACCGCCACTCCAGCACCAATCCATCTCCTCTGGAAGCATCTCCGCATCACCACGAACATCTCCGCACCGCCGCGCCGTCGCCGCAGTCCTCAGAGCATAGCCCCCGCCTCCGCGCGACCCAACGCCGTCATCGCCTGTCGACACAGGAATGGGGAGGGTGACTCCCTCGCGCGCGACGCATCTCCGCACCTCAGGGACTCTCCTCGATGACCTCCGGAGCCTCCACGATCGCCGCCGCATCCAGCCACCACCTCTAGGCGCACCCACGCAAGCCACACCATCGCCGAAGAAGACGCCGGCGAGGGTAGGTCGACGGCGCCTTCCAGCCGTTGGGGGCTTGATCCACGCCGTTGGATCTTTCCCACGCCTCCTCCTAAAGCTTCCCCCTCTTCCTGATCCTCGATCAGGCTCCCGGAGAGGCTCAGATGAGCCTCTCAGCCCGTCGCCGCCGGCGATCTTGGAATCGCTGGTGGTGACACATATTTGTTTTTTTTATTTTTTATTTTAAGGTTATAAGTTATTTACATATTACATTTAGGTCTTTTTTATTGCATATAGGTCCACAAATTTGCACTTTAGTCCTTAGCATTTTAAAATAGTTTTTTATTCTTTATTTTATCTGTGAAAATTACACTATGCCCCCTGACTATTTTCAAAATTGCATAAATGTCAATAAAATCATGTTTTTGTCACATTTAAGTCCTTGATTTTTACATTTAGGTCCCAAATGTTTTCTGAAACACTTTTTCTCTAGGAAAATTGCAATATGAACCCTGAATTCTTCAAAAATCACACTGTGTATCATAAAAATTGAGTTTTCTTCACAGTTTGGTCCTGAAAATTTACATTTAACTCCCAGACCTTTTAAAAATGAGTTTTGACTGTGCATTTTGCATTTTAAACCCCAAGACTCATCATAATTGCACTGATTAGCCTAAAAGCTCATCTTTTATCACAATCAGATCCTGAAATTTTGAAGAAAGGCCCCTGAGTTCACATTAAAGCATTTTTGAACATGAAAATTTACATTTTGACCCTTAGAATATTTCTAAATTCCTCATTTAATGTTTTTAAATGTTTTCCATCATATTTTGGGCTACTTTTCACCCTTGTCTTGCATTTAATCACAGAATCCACTTGCAAACCATATTTTCACTGAGATTTGATCTTTTGCCCCGCATTTTGACCACCTTTGCGCATAAGTGTGAATTTTGCACTTTAGTCCCTGACTTTTCAGGAAATTATCCGAGTGCAATTTTTGCATCCTTGTGCTACATTTATACTGGACCCGTCATTTGCATGTCAGAATAAGGATCATGAACCTGTTTTCCATCTATTTTGACTTTCTTATCGCGAATTTTGCGTTTTAGTCCCTGTGATTGTCATTTATTGCATTTACATCCTTTTGGTGATTTTTTCTTTTCCCAGTTTTTGCAAATGATGTTGTCCAGACATTTAGCATTCATTTTGACATAACTTAGTTCATGCATCACTCCCATGCAAGCACTGGCCAGGGAAAATGACCAAATTGCCCCTGTGCCAATTTTTGAGCATGCATCTCGCTCTTTGCATTTAATCTTGCCATGACATTCATATTAGCATGATTAGAGCATGATCCAGGTTTAGCAAACATTCATCAAACCTTTAGCAAGCATTTGGACTAAAAAGACTGAGTTTCTCGGGCGTACGAGGGTGCCTAACACTTTCCTCATGCGTAATAGGAATCCTTACCCATCCTCTGGTTAGCAGACATCCAGCCTTACCATTTGCATCCCATGCATTCATCCTTTTGTGGTTTTCCTCGTCTTTCCCTAAAAAGACTAGGTGGCGACTCCTTTCCTTTTGCTTTTTCTTCTATCCTATCCTTGCGCCTTCGCCATCTTGGCATGGCTGTAGTCTCCTCCCTTCCCACCTCCCTCCGGTCGGGCACAGTCACAGTATGTTTGAGATTCAAGTGCATAGTAATCTGTTAAACGAAAGGTTAATTATTTGATCGAATATCAAGCACACATGTGGTAATAAATACGTGAAATTTAAATGGTTGTGTCATGTGGATAATTAGTTAACTTAAAGGAAGACATGTCACTTGACAGATCTAATTGTCAGTATTTGATTACTACATTAAAGAGTATCACTTACAAATTGATATTTCTACTTAGAGGCTAAATATTGATATTGCGTTAGGTATCTTAAGATAGTCCCCACCATAAAGTTTATTTGTTTGTTTGTTAAAGATTAATATGTTTGTCATTGAACTAACTATTCTCTTGGTTTTAATCATTTATTAATTTCTTCAGTAAATGCATCTGCTTTAATAACTACTAACATAAATTCAATTTCTGTACTTAATGGCACAAATTTCAAGTATTAGAAAGAGAACATTATAATTGTTCTTGGGTACAAGGATTTAGATTTAGCTCTAAAGGTACCGAACAACTCTCTACTTTTCAGTCTAACAGTTCAATTGAGGACAAAATAGCTTATGAAAAGCAGGAGCGTTTCAATCGACTAAGTCTAATGATCATGAGAAGTGCCTTTCCAGAAACTTTTAAGGGCATAATGTTTGAAGAGACAAATGCCAGAGAGTTTCTCGATAACCTTGAGAAACGATTTACTAAGAATGAAAAGGCAAAAACTAATACACTATTGGTAAATTTAATTTCTATCAGGAAGAAGGCTAAGAGAAACATAAGGAAATATATTTTGGAGATATTTAATATTACTTCAAAACTAAAACCACTTAAGTTAAAGTTGTTGTAAAACTTATTCATGTATTAAGTTTTGTAACACCCAAGTGCGACATAACAGTACAAGAACTACCCAAGTACAACTAAAAGAATTAGCAGAAATAAAATAATTAAAGCTAATCACCCAGACCTGTGTGCGGCAAACGTGGCTCGAAAAGATGCACCAGACTAGACTACTCCTACACCTGAGCACCTGAAACATGGGGACAAGGAAAAACACGCGTGAGTGACAGGAATGTCACCCAGTACGCGCCCCGAAAACAACGCTAAAAATCCACTGAAAACCATTGCCAAACAACTATCATTGCCAAAACCACATGTTCAACTAGAAAACATGGAAAACAATGGCATTTCAAACTTTCTTTTCTTTTCTTTCAAAACCTCATGCTCATTCATAAACCTTTATTCTCAACATTGGAGAAAACAAATCATTTCATCTAGTTTCCTAGCCCCAAAACAACATTTTTAAAGCCATTAGCACAAATTGTCACAATCCGGGCTAGGAACTAGTCCACACACACAAATCCACATTTTTCCATTCCAAAACTGGTCGCATCACCCTGGCCACAGCGATCGACCTGGCCTCAAGCAGCTGGTGAGGATTCCATGTCACCACACCCACACTGCAGTGCTGCGGTGAACCACCCCGTACTGGAGTTCAACCGCCCCGGCCGCAGCCTCAAAATGTACCCTCACGGGTACACGCACGGAGTTCGTCCTAGGGACGCCCTGGTGCTCGAGCACCTGGGGACTCTAACCCTAGACCCGACTAGCACCGGCACTGAGGGTAGTCCGAGTCTCTCATACCCCGGGTCCTACAGTACCACCACAGTCTCGAGGCTCCTACCCCAGACCGCAAACTCGGCAACCACCTTTACCAAGGACACGTCTCCGACCTTTCTTGAGGTCTCACTACCTCGTCGGCAAGTCCTGGTTTCATTGTGGTTCCTACTATATCCTTTAATCTCTTTAAAATTATAAACAATTTGTCTTTTCAAAACATTTATCAAAATCATTTTCTATTCATAAAGCTCTTTGCAAATCATATGCAATATGCATCAAATCATTACCTGCGCTCTTTAAACCACACATTCTTTCATGGTCTATACACCATGAGATCACGCCTCACACGGGTCCATATCCATATACAGAAGCCATGCTTCAATATCTCATGGAAACTTCATTAAAAAACAACATGCTTGCATGCATTATCTCACAAGTCATTTCCATGCATTTCATACATTTATCATGTATTTATCCATATTTAATCATCATTTTCTATGCATTTATCAATTAACTCAGGGCTCTGATTCGACATGCTGAATCCCATTTCGGTATGCCAAAATCCCCTGATTCGGCATATCGAAGGGGGGCTTCGGTATACCGAAATCTCCTGATTCGGTATACCGAAGAATTTCGGTATACCGAAGAATTTCGGTATGTCAGATTTATCAGTCCCTGCCAAACGGTCGACCGAATTTCTCCGGTCGTCCGTTACCACGACGTAGGGTACCACCTGTGATCATTTCTGTATGCCGAAACCAATTCGGCATACTGTTTTCTGCTGTTGCAGAAAACTACCCAGGCCACCGTCACCCTTTTCTCCCCTAAGTGGGAGTAAGGATCGAACCCCCATACATGCCACAAAAATTACGAGTAAAACATGGGGTGTAGACCTTCAAGTCTACTCCAAAACCCCTCAATCAAAATAACAATCCATTAAGCATGCTGTTCTATGGAAAATCACAAAGGCACGAGACTCATTCAACACAACTGTAGCATGCTTCACATTAACTAGCAAAATCTCATAA
>JAMKQA010007126.1:0-13602 GCA_024699735.1 Posidonia australis
TTGGGTTGGAGGAGAAAAGTTAAATTGTTTATGATGGGCCTTCATGGGCTTTGGGGCCAAAGTCGGCTCAAATAGGGTTTAATGGGCCTATGTGGGCCTTCATGGGCCCAATTGGGTCTCCATTAATTAAATGGCCTTGGTTAAGTCAGAGCTCAGCCACCACATCTTTATTCTGCAAAATTGGGAAAATTGGGGTGTCTACAGATGCCCCTCCCTGAGCGAGGTCGGAGGACAAGTAGAACAGAGACCGATGCTCAGGGTTGACAAAGACACCCCACGTGAATCCACAAACGAGAGTTATCCACAGGCAATCAGCCACTAGCCAGTAAACATACCAGAGGTCCGCGCTAGAGATCCTGTTGCCACAGTTGAGGCCAAACGGGGGAACAAGCACAAAAGATTAAGAATTGACAAGCTGACGACCAATCAGCTCCTAAGAGACATGACTGGTTATCGCACTTATCGCAGAAAGCTCCAGACAAGACTCACAGTGCATGCCGACCGGGAAGTGACTGATCACGGAAGTCATTCGGGTAGTTTGGGCTACCAGCCTAAAGAGAGGCAAATCAAAGGTGAAAAAGAAGGGGGCACCAGGATTCATCCTAATAGAATAAATCATGGATGAGAAAATTCAAAAGTAAAAGGACACCAAGATCCGTTCCATCAGAACGTACCGTGGATAGGAAAATCAGAATATCAAAAGACACCAGGATTCGTTCATCGGAACGAACCATGGATAGGAAAATCAGAATATCAAAAGACACCAGGATTCGTTCCATTAGAACGAACCGTGGGTAGGAAAATCACACCAGGATTCATTCCTCAGAACGAACCGTGGATAGGAAAATCAGAATATCAAAAGACACTAGGATTCGTTCCATCGGAACGAACCGTAGATAGGATAATCAAGATATCAAAAGACACAAGGATTCGTTCCTCGGAACGAACCGTGGATAGGAAAAACACAATATCAAAAGACACCAGGATTCGTTCCATCGGAACGAACCGTGGATAGGAAAATCACAATATCAAAAGACACCAGGACTCGTTCCATTGGAACGAACCGTGGATAGAAAAATCAGAATATTAAAAGACACTAGGATTCGTTCCATTGGAATGAACCGAGGGTAGGAAAATCAGGATAACAAAAGACACCAGGATTCGTTCCATTGGAACGAAACGTGGATAGGAAAATCAAAATATCAAAAGACACAAGGATTTGTTCCATTGGAACGAATCGTGGATAGGAAAATCAGAATATTAAAAGACACCAGGATTCGTTCCATTGGGAAGAACCATAGGTAGGAAAATCAGGATATCAAAAGACACCAGGATTCGTTCCATCGGAACAAACCGTGGATAGGAAAATCAAAATATCAAAAGACACCTAGATTCGTTCCATCGGAACGAATCTTGGATAGGAAAATCAGAATATCAAAAGACACCAGGATTCGTTCCATCGGAACGAACCGTGGATGGGAAAATCAAAACAAGACACCAGGATTCGTTCCATCGGAACGAACCGTGGGTAGGAAAATCAGAATATCAAAAGACACCAGGATTCGTTCCATTGGAACGAACCGTGGATAGGAAAAACACAATATCAAAAAACACCAGGATTCGTTCCATCGGAACGAACAGTGGATAGGAAAATCAGAATATCAAAAGACACCAGGATTCGTTCCATCGAAACGAATCGTGGATAGGAAAATCACACCAGGATTCACTCCATCGGAACGAACCATGGATAGGAAAATCAGAATATCAAAAGGCACCAGGATTCGTTCCATTGGAACGAACCGTGGATAGGAAAATCAGAATATCAAAAGACACCAGGATTCGTTCCATTGGAACGAACCGTGGGTAGGAAAATTACACCAGGATTCACTCTATCGTAACGAACCATGGATAGGAAAATCACACCAGGATATGCTCCATCAGAATGAACCGTGGATAGGAAAATCACAATATCAAAAAACACCAGGATTCGTTCCATTGGAACGAACCGTGGATCAGAATATCAAAAGACACCAGGATTCGTTCCATCGGAACGAACCGTGGATAGGAAAATCAGAATATCAAAAGACACCAAGATTCATTCCATTGGAATGAACCATGGATAGGAAATTCAGAATATCAAAGGACACATGGATTCGTTCCATTGGAACTAACGTTGGATAGAAAAATCAAAATATCAAAAGACACCAGGATTCGTTCGTTGGAACGAACCATGGATAGGAAAATCAGAATATCAAAAGACACCAGGATTCGTTCCATTGGAACGAACCGGGATAGGAAAATCAAAACAAGACACTAGGATTCATTCCATCGGAACAAACCGTTGATAGGAAAATCAGAATATCAAAAGACACCAGGATTCGTTCCATCGGAACTGACCGTGGATAGGAAAATCAGGATATCAAAAGACACCAGGATTCGTTCCATCGGAACGAACCGTGGATAGGAAAATCAAGATATCAAAAGACACCAGGATTCGTTCCATCGAAACGAACCGTGGATAGGAAAATCAGAATAAGCGACACCAGGATTTGTTCCATTGGAATGAACCGTGGATAGGAAAAACACACCAGGATTTGTTCCAATGGAACGAACCGTGGATAGGAAAAACACACCCGGATTCGTTCCATCGGAACGAACTATGGATAGGAAAAAACACACCAGGATTCGTTCCAACGGAACGAACCGTGGATAGGAAAATCACACCAAGATTCGCTCCATCGGAACGAACCATGGATAGGAAAATCAGAATATCAAAAGGCACATGCCACCTTTTCTGGGATAGAAGTTATAAAGACTTCATTCGTCCAGATTGGGGCAATAAAACGAGATACTTGACTATTATCTGGGTGACCCCAGTGCCAAGTCGGCAGGTAAAAGAAGGAAAACCCCTGCATCGGTCACACATGCTGTCAGGGTGGCAACTTCCATTCTACATCAATCATGATCGACCAACAGACTGGCTAGAGATGTTCTGCTGTATTATATCACAGTCAAATGAGTGTTTACATGTACTGCAATTTGTAAGAAACAGTGACATGATGCGAACATTAAGAGTCCTCCTCATCTTTGGGTCTCTTGGAGCCCGAGGCTTTGGCAAAAAGCATCCGGCTCGGGGTGGCGCTACAGATTGGCCAAGTTTCCTCGACCTCGGCTACATAGTCTGCTGTGTAACCTCTCCCGTCTATGGCTAGGAGATCTTTTGAGCATACAGAGCGACTGAGCAAGCGAGATAGTTCCCTAGTCAGAGTGTAGGAGCTCAGGGGGTATTCTTTGAATCGTGCTTGCATTTGCCCCTGAGCTTGAGAATCCTGCTAGTAACCAAATAGGGAATTGCTAAATGGGCTAAATCATGTGCACAATCTTGAGGAAAGGTCCTAGTTACCAACTAGTTTTAACCAAGCACCCAGGTAGTGAGACAAGAATAGTAAATCTGGAGAGCTGGAACTGCTTGAATGCGCCCTTCGATCGATCATCGAGGATCTTCGACCTATAGAGCAGCTAACATGCCCCTGGTCAAGCAATTGGCTCAAAGTGTGCGACCATAGGACAACTGACATGCCCCTGGTTGACAGAAATGGCTCTTAACCAATCAGAGCAGCTTACATGCCCCTGGTCAAGTACTGGCTCAGTGTGGCCAACCATAGGACAGTTGACATGCCCCTGGTTGACACAAATGGTCCCAAACCAGCCAGAGCAGCTTACATGCCCCTTGTTTAGGCAATGTCCTCCTGATTCTCTTGTATTGAAAGACGCTGTCATATTCAAGACAAGAGAACCAAGTGGCACTCTGCGACATTTATTAGAATATTTGTTTATGGGAAGTAATGTTTGCATGTCAGATGATTTGTTGGATCTTATTTGCGCTCTCAACATTGGGACGCCTAACGGCAAGTATAAAGGAATGGCAACACTAGACCTCACGAGACTCTATCCAAGCTTCTAGTTTTTTGGGTGACTCTTTGGAAACGGGTCATTGTGTTTTGGGCTCCATTCCAAACCCCAATGGGCTCCATTCCAAACCCCAAAAGGTCAAGAGGCCAACAAGAGGAAAGACCACGACCAAATGATCAAGAGGCCAACGAGAGGGAAGACCTCGACCAAAAGGTCAAGAGGCCAACGAGAGGGAAGACCTCGACCAATTGGTCAAAAGGCCAACGAGAGGGAAGACCTTGACCAAATGGTCAAGAGGCCAACGAGAGGGAAGACCACGACCAAATGGTCAAGAGGCCAACGAGAGGGATGACCTCGACCAAATGGTCAAGAGGTCAACAAGGGGGAAGTCGTCGACCAAATGGTCAAGAGGCCAACGAGAGGGTAGACCTCGACAAAATGGTCAAGAGGCCAATGAGAGGGAAGACCTCGACTAAATGGTCAAGAGGCCGACGAGAGGGAAGACCTCGACCAAATGGTCAAGGGGCCAAGGAGTGGGAAGACCTCGACCAAATGGTCAAGAGGTCAACGAGAGGGAAGACCACGACCAAATGGTCAAGAGGTCAACGAGAGGAAAGACCTCGAATAAATGGTCAAGTGGTCAACGAGAGGTAAGACCACCACCAAATGGTCAAGTGGCCAACGAGGGGGATGACCTCGACCAAATGGTCAAGAGGCCAACGAGAGGGAAGACCTCGACCAAGTGGTCAAGAGGCCAACGAGAGAGAAGTCCTCGACCAAGTGGTCAAGAGGCCAACGAGAGGGAAGACCACAACCAACTGGTCAAGAGGCCAACGAGAGGGAAGACGTCGACCAAGTGGTCAAGTGGCCAACGAGAGGGAAGACCTCGACCAAGTGGTCAAGAGGACAACGAGAGGGAAGAACTCGACCAAATGGTCAAGAGGGCAATGAGAGGGCTGACCTCGACCAAAAGGTCAAAAGGCCAACGAGAGGGAAGACCTCGACCAAATGGTAAAGAGTCCAATGAGAGGGAAGACCTCGATCAAAAGGTCAAGAGGCCAGCGAGAGTGAAGACCTCAACCAAATGGTCAAGAGGTCAAAGAAAGGGAAGACCTTTACCAAATGGTCTAGAGGCCAACGAGAGGGAAGACCTCGACCAAAAGGTCAAGAGGCCAACGAGAGGGAAGACGTCGACCAATTGGTCAAGAGGCCAACGAGAGGGAAGACCTCGACCAAATGGTCAAGATGCCAACGAGAGGGAAGACCTCGACCAAATGGTCAAGAGGCCAACGTGAGGGATGACCTCGACCAAATGGCCAAGTGGTCAACAAGGGGGAAGTCCTCAACCAAATGGTAAAGACGCCAAGGAGAGGGAAGCCCTCGACCAAATGGTCAAGAGGCCGACGAGAGGGAGGACCTCGACCAAACGGTCAAGAGGCCAACAACAGGATTTCGCGCCAATGAAATCCATGGAAGACCTCGACCAAATGGTCAAGAGGTCACCAAGAGGGACGACCTCGACCAAATGGTCAAGAGGTCAACAAGTGAGAAGACCTCGACCAAATGGTCAAGTGGTCAGCTAGAGAGAAGACCTCCACCAAATGGTCAAGGTGCCAACGAGAGGGAAGACCTCGATCGAATGGTCAAGAGGCCAACGAGGTGGAAGACCTCGACCGAAAGGTGAAGAGGCCAACGAGGGGGAAGACCTCGACCAAATGGTCTAGAGGCCAACGAGGGGGAAGACATCGACCAAATGGTCAAGAGGCCAACGAGAGAGAAGACCTCGACCAAGTGGACAAGAGGCCAATGAGGGGGAAGACTGCGACAAAGTGGTCAAGAGGCCAATCTGACGGAAGACCTCGACCAAATGGTCATGAGGCCAACGAGAGGGAAGACCTCAACCAACTGGTCAAGAGGCCAACGAGAGGGAAGACGTCGAGCAAGTGGTCCAGAGGCCAACGAGAGGGAAGACCTCGACCAAGTAGTCTAGAGGCCAATGAGAGGGAATACCTCGACCAAATGGTCAAGAGGGCAACGAGAGGGCTGACCTCGACCAAAAGGTCTCGAGGCCAACGAGAGGGAAGACCTCGACCAAATGGTCAAGAGTCCAACGAGAGGGACGACCTCTATCAAAAGGTCAAGAGGCCAATGAGAGTGAAGACCTCGACCAAATGGTCAAGAGGTCAATGAGAGGGAAGACCTCAACCAAATGGTCTAGAGGCCAACGAGAGGGAAGACCTCGACCAAAAGGTCAAGAGGCCAACGAGAGGAAAGACCACGACCAAATGATCAAGAGGCCAATGAGAGGGAAGACCTCGACCAAAAGGTCAAGAGGCCAACGAGAGGGAAGACCCCGACCATTTGGTCAAGAGGCCAACGAGAGGGAAGACTTGGACCAAATGGTCAAGAGGCCAACGAGAGGAAAGACCTCGACCAAATGGTCAAGAGGCCAACGAGAGGGATGACCTCGACCAAATGTTCAAGAGGTCAACAAGGGGGAAGTCCTCGACCAAATGGTCAAGAGGATAACGAGAGGGTAGACCTCGACGAAATGGTCAAGAGGCCAACGAGAGGGATGACCTCGACCAAATGGTCAAGAGGCCGACGAGAGGGAAGACCTCGACCAACTAGTCAAGGGGCCAAGGAGTGGGAAGACCTCGACCAAATGGTCAAGAGGTCAACGAGAGGGATGACCTCGACCAACTGGTCAAGAGGTCAACGAGAGTGAAGACCTCGACCAAATGGTCAAGTGGTCAACGAGAGGTAAGACCTCCACCAAATGGTCAAGTTGCCAACGAGGGGGATGACCTCGACCAAACTGTCAAGAGGCCAACGAGAGGGAAGACCTCGACCAAGTGGTCAATAGGCCAACGAGAGGGAAGACGTCGACCAAATGGTCATGAGGCCAACGAGAGGGAAGACCTCAACCAACTGGTCAAGAGGCCAACGAGAGGGAAGACGTCGACCAAGTGGTCAAGAGGCCAACGAGAGGGAAGACCTCGACCAAATGGTCAAGGGGGCTACGAGAGGGCTAACCTCGACCAAAAGGTCAAGAGGCCGACGAGAGGGAAGACCTCGACCAAATCGTAAAGAGTCCAAAGAGAGGGAAGACCTCGATCAAAAGGTCAAGAGGCCAGCGAGAGTGAAGACCTCGACCAAATGGTCAAGAGGTCAACGAAAGGGAAGACCTCGACCAAATGGTCAAGAGGTCAACGAAAGGGAAGACCTCGACCAAATGGTCTCGAGGCCGACGAGAGGGAAGACCTCGACCAAATGGTCAAGAGGCCAACGAGAGGAAAGACCACGACCAAACGGTCAAGAGACCAATGAGAGGGAAGACCTCGTCGAAATGGTCAAGAGGCCTACGAGAGGGAAGACGTCGACCAATTGATCAAGAGGCTTACGAGAGGGAAGACCTCGACCAAATGGTCAAGATGCCAACGAGAGGGAAGACCTCGACCAAATGGTCAAGAGGCCAATGTGAGGGATGACCTCGACCAAATGGTGAAGTGGTCAACAAGGGGGAAGACCTCGACCAACAGGTCAAGAGGCCAATGAGAGGGAAGACGTCGACCAAGTGGTCAAGTGGCCAACGAGAGGGAAGACCTCGACCAAGTAGTCAAGAGGCCAATGAGAGGGAAGACCTCGACCAAATGGTCAAGTGGGCAACGAGAGGGCTGACCTCGACCAAAAGGTCAAGAGGCCTACGAGTGGGAAGACCTCGACCAAATGGTCAAGAGTCCAACGAGAGGGAAGACCTCGATCAAAAGGTCAAGAGGCCAACGAGAGTGAAGACCACGACCAAATGGTCAAGAGGTCAATGAGAGGGAAGACCTTGACCAAATGGTCTAGAGGCCAACGAGAGGGAAGACCTCGACCAAAAGGTCAAGAGGCCAATGAGAGGAAAGACCACGACCAATTGGTCAAGAGGCCAACGAGAGGGAAGACCTCGACCAAATGGTCAAGAGGCCAACAAGAGGGAAGACGTTGACCAATTGGTCAAGAGGCCAACGAGAGGGAAGACCTCGACCAAATGGTCAAGATGCCAACGAGAGGGAAGACCTCGAGCAAATGGTCAAGAGGCCAACGTGAGGGATGGCCTCGACCAAATGGTCAAGTGGTCAACAAGGGGGAAGTCCTCAACCAAATGGTAAAGACGCCAAGGAGAGGGAAGCCCTCGACCAAATGGTCAAGAGGCCGACGAGAGGGAGGACCTCGAGCAAACGGTCAAGAGGCCAACAAGCGGATTTCGTGCCAGTGAAATCCATGGAAGACCTCGACCAAATGGTCAAGAGGTCAACAAGAGGGAAGACCTCGACCAAATGGTCAAGAGGTCAACAAGTGGGAAGACCTCGACCAAATGGTCAAGTGGTCAGCAAGTGGGATGACCTCCACCAAATGGTCAAGGTGCCAACGAGAGGGAAGACCTCGACCGAATGGTCAAGAGGCCAACGAGGTGGAAGACCTCGACCGAAAGGTAAAGAGGCCAACGAGGGGGAAGATCTCGACCAAATGTTCTAGAGGCCAACGAGGGGGAAGACCTCGACCAAATGGTCAAGAGGCCAACGAGAGAGAAGACCTCGACCAAGTGGACAAGAGGCCAATGAGGGGGATGACCGCGACCAAGTGGTCAAGAGGCCAATCTGAGGGAAGACCTCTACCAAATGGTCATGAGGCCAACGAGAAGGAAGACCTCAACCAACTGGTAAAGAGGCCAATGAGAGGGAAGACGTTGACCAAGTGGTCAAGAGGCCGACGAGAGGGAAGACCTCGACCAAGTAGTCAAGAGGCCAATGATAGGGAAGACCTCGACCAAATGGTCAAGACGGCAACGAGAGGGCTGACCTCGACCAAAAGGTCAAGAGGCCAACGAGAGGGAAGACCTCGATCAAATGGTCAAGAGTCCAACGAGAGGGATGACTTCGATCAAAAGGTCAAGAGGCCGACGAGAGGGAAGACCTCGACCAAATGGTCAAGAGGTCAACGAGAGGGAAGACCTCAACCAAATGGTCTAGAGGCCAACGAGAGGGAAGACCTCGACCAAAAGGTCAAGAGGACAACGAGAGGAAAGACCACGACCAAATGATCAAGAGGCCAACGAGAGGGAAGACCTCGACCTAAAGGTCAAGAGGCCAACGAGAGGGAAGACCTCGACCATTTGGTCAAGAGGCCAACGAGAGGGAAGACCTGGACCAAATGGTCAAGAGTCAAACGAGAGGGAAGACCTCAACCAAATGGTCAAGAGGCCAACGAGAGGGATGACCTCGAACAAATGGTCAATAGGTCGACAAGGGGGAAGTCCTCGACCAAATGGTCAAGAGGATAACGAGAGGGTAGACCACGCCGAAATGGTCAAGAGGCCAACGAGAGGGATGACCTTGACCAAATGGTCAAGAGGCCGACGAGAGGGAAGACCACGACCAACTGGTCAAGGGGCCAAGGAGTGGGAAGACCTCGACCAAATGGTCAAGAGGTCAACGAGAGGGAAGACCTCGACCAACTGGTCAAGAGTTCAACGAGATGGAAGACCTCGACCAAATGGTCAAGTGGTCAACGAGAGGTAAGACCACCACCAAATGGTCAAGTTGCCAACGAGGGGGATGACCTCGACCAAACTGTCAAGAGGCCAACGAGAGGGAAGACCTCGACCAAGTGGTCAAGAGGCCTACGAGAGGGAAGAACTCGACCAAGTGGTCAAGAGGCCAACGAGAGGGAAGACGTCGACCAAATTGTCATGAGGTCAACGAGAGGGAAGACCTCAACCAAATGGTCAAGAGGCCAACGAGAGGGAAGACGTCGACCAAGTGGTCAAGAGGCCAACGAGAGGGAAGACCTCGACCAAGTGGTCAAGAGGCCAACGAGAGGGAAGACCTCGACCAAAAGGTCAAGAGGCCTACGAGAGGAAAGACCACGACCAAACGGTCAAGAGGCCAACGAGAGGGAAGACCTCGACCAAAAGGTCAAGAGGCCAACGAGAGGGTAGACGTCGACCAATTGATCAAGAGGCTTAGGAGAGGGAAGACCTCGACCAAATGGTGAAGATGCCAACGAGAGGGAAGAACTCGACCAAATGGTCAAGCGGCCAACGTGAGGGATGACCTCGACCAAATGGTGAAGTGGTCAACAAGGGGGAAGACCTCGACCAACTGGTCTAGAGGCCAACGAGAGGGAAGACGTCGACCAAGTGGTCTAGAGGCCAGCGAGATGGAAGACATCGACCAAGTAGTCAAGAGGCTAATGAGAGGGAAGACCTCGACCAAATAGTCAAGAGGGCAACGAGAGGGCTGACCTCGACCAAAAGGTCAAGAGGCCAACGAGAGGGAAGACCTCGACCAAATGGTCAAGAGTCCAATGAGAGGGAAGACCTCGATCAAAAGGTCATGATGCCAACGAGAATGAAGACCTCGACCAAATGGTCAAGAGGTCAATGAGAGGGAAGACCTCAACCAAATGGTCTAGAGGCCAACGAGAGGGAAGACCTCGACCAAAAGGTCAAGAGGCCAACGAAAGGAAAGACCACGACCAAATGTTCAAGAGACCAACGAGAGGGAAGACCTCGACCAAAAGGTCAAGAGGCCAACGAGAGGGAAAACCTCGACCATTTGGTCAAGAGGCCAACGAGAGGGAAGACCTGGACCAAATGGTCAAGAGGCCAACGAGAGGGAAAACCTCGACCAAATGGTCAAGAGGCCAACGAGAGGGATGAACTCGACCAAATGGTCAAGATGTCAACTAGGGCGAAGTCCTCGACCAAAAGTTCAAGAGGATAACGAGAGGGTTGACTTCGATGAAATGGTTAAAAGGCCAACGAGAGGGATGACCTCGACCAAATGGTCAAGAGGCCGATGAGAGGGAAGACCTCGACCCACTGGTCAAGGGGCCAAGGATTGGGAAGACCTCGACCAAATGGTAAAGAGTCCAACGAGAGGGAAGACCTCGATCAAAAGGTCAAGAGGCTAGCGAGAGTGAAGACCTCGACCAAATGGTCAAGAGGTCAACGAAAGGGAAGACCTCGACCAAATGGTCTAGAGGCCAACGAGAGGGAATACCTCGACCAAAAGGTCAAGAGGCCAATGAGAGGGAAGACCACGACCAAATGGTCTAGAGGCCAATGAGGGGGAAGACCTCCACCAAATGGTCAAGAGGCCAACGAGAGGGAAGACGTCGACCAATTGGTCAAGAGGCCAACGAGAGGGAAGACCTCGACCAAATGGTCAAGATGCCAACGAGAGGGAAGACCTCGACCAAATGGTCAAGAGGCCAACGTGAGGGATGACCTCGACCAAATGGTCAAGTGGCCAACATGGGGGAAGTCCTTGACCAAATGGTCAAGTGGCCAAGGAGAGGGAAGCCCTCGACCAAATGGTCATGAGGCCAACGAGAGGGAGGACCTCGACCAAACGGTCTAGAGGCCAACACGGGGGAAGACCTCGACGAAATGGTCAAGAGGCTAACGATAGGGAAGACCTCGACCAATTTGTCAAGTGGCCAGCGAGAGGGAAGACCTCGACCGGATGGTCTAGAGGCCAACGAGAGGGAAGACCTCGCCCAGTTGGTCAAGAGGCCAATGAGAGGGAAGACCTCGACCTAATGGTGAAGAGGCCAACGAGGGGGAAGACCTCGACCAAATGGTCAAGAGGCCAACGAGCGGGAAGACCTCGACCAAAGGCTCCAGAGGTCAACAAGGGGGAAGACCTCGACCAAATGGTCAAGCGGCGAACGAGAGGGAAGACCTCGACCCAATGGTTAAGAGCTCAACAAGAGGGAAGACCTCGACCAAATGGTCAAGAGGTCAATAAGAGCATTTCGCACCCACGAAATCCAAGGAAGGCAAGGGAAGACCTCGACCAAATGGTCAAGAGGCCAACGAGAGGGAAGACCTCGACCAAATGGTTAGGTGGCCAACGAGAGGGAAGTCCTCGACCAAATTGTCAAGAGGCCAACGAGAGGGAAGACCTTGACCAAATGGTCCAAAGGTCAACAAGGGGGAAGTCCTCGGCCAATTGGTCAAGAGGTCAACGAGAGGGAAGACCTCGACCAAATGGACAAGAGGTCAACAAGAGTGAAGACCTCGACCAATTGGTCAGGAGGCCAACATGAGGGAAGACCTCAACCAAATGGTCAAGAGGTCGACAATAGGATTTTGCGCCTGCGTAATCGAAGGAAGGCAAGGGAAGACCTTGACCAAATGGTCAAGAGGTCAACGAGAGGATTTCGCGCCCACAAAATCCAAGGAAGGCAAGAGAAGACCTCGACCAAATGGTCAAGAGGTCAACAAGAGGATTTCGCACACGCGAAAATCCAAGGAAGGGATTGAAGGATCTCGTTCGCCCGGAGCGAGAACCCAGAAAAAAACAAATGCGATGATCCTTGGATTGTCCCCCAGGAGGGAAATTGGTTGCAAACTGGAGGGTAGAACTGTGATGCTTGCAGATGGCTTTGCGGCATGGAAGCTAGTGTTCTGAGATGTATATGATATCCTCCTTGCTGGAGTGCTGGTCCTGCTGCGGCCTTCACAAGAAGTTGGGGCATATCCGCAACCGGGCATAACTGATTGTTGTAGCTGCTGTGATATTTGATATTCTGCTGGGTGCTGGACAACAATGCAATTTGTGCAATCATTTTGCGCTTTAGTACACTTGTACTGCTTGTATCTGATGGGACCTACTGGATGATTGTCATATCCGCTAGCCCATGTGCGGTGCGGGGATATCCAACCATGGTGACACCTGAGTATTGCAAATATTGATCGGTGCACTGATTGTTGAGGATCATGAGCTACTGTAGATTTGGGACATTCCTCCTTATTACTGAATATTGCCACGGTCGCAATGACATGGCACTTGTTATGCTGTGGCTGGATTCTGGAAACCCATCTTTCAAGTCTTTGCTTCGTGCGGAACAGGTTTGCTTTTGTCTTGGAAGGAGTCTAATGGGTCTGCGGCAATTGTCATGCATATCACCAACTGGTTCATGTGACGGCCATGCTCCTGTGACTGTAGGTTGATCTTGATGTGCTTGTGAGGAGTCTCATCTGCATGCTCCTAATAGAAATATTGTCCCTTTGATATGCTTGACTTAGAAAGGCAGTTGACATGCCCCTAGCCAAAAGACCTGAATCCAACCGAAGAGCAGCTAACATGCCCCTGGTTGAGCTCCCTTCTTTACCAACATTCCAACTCAAAAGGCAGCTGTCATGCCCCTGGTAGGAATATGAACAAAATGCCTTGCAAAGCAATTATGCATGCACCCTAGCTAAATGTTTACATGACTCATAAGGCAGCTGACATGCCATTGGTCGGAATGCGGACAAATGACTTGCAGAGCGATGCAAGATGCAAAAGTGGTGAACTCACCAATGCTTAATGTCAAATGATTTATGCAAGACTTAAAAGATAGATGCAAAATTTATGCATTGTATAAAAGATATGCCCTCAGCGCCGGGGAAGCCTTGATTGTCTGCTACAAGGGATTAGATTGTGTCCTTGACTCACTTGGTGCTACCTAGATCCCCAGGTTTATGGTGGCTCTCACTCAACCAATAGATTTCCGGGGTAAAATGGGCTCCATGCCAAATTCCTAGGGCCCTATCCCTACTTTTTCAATAATTCATATTTCTTTTTCTCCCTCAATGGCATGCTGACCTACCCTATCCCTGCTTGGAGGTAATAAACACCTATGCTGAGGGGT
>JAMKQA010007127.1:0-10311 GCA_024699735.1 Posidonia australis
ATATTTTGCATCGCATTGCAAGGCATTTGCCCATGTTCCAACCAGGGGCATGCCGACTGCCTTTTGAGTTGCAATATTGGCAAAAGGGGAGCTTCAACCAGGGGCATGTTAACCGCCCTTTGGTTGGAAATGGGTCTTTGACTAGGGGCATGCCATTTACCTTTCTAAGTCAAGAAGATCACTGGGACAGTACTACTATCAGGAGCATGCGGGCCTACACAAACCGCTAGTTACATTGACCATAGATTCATTGCAAAGATAGACCAAATTAGATTCAGGAATGATACAGTGTAAAAACAAGACTGTCCTTTTATTACAGCTCATTAGTTGTACAAAATTTGCCCATTTGATAGCATTGAACTCTTAAGTTACAATCAGTCGACTCTTGCTCTTTTTGAGCTGCCAGTTCCTGTAGATAAAGTGCCACTAGGAGGAAGTTCATTTATAGGCCAAGTTTCTCGAATTTCGGCCTTGTACTCTGCAGTGCAATCAAAACCTTCAGTAATGACAAGACCAGAAGTTTGAATGCCACCATGCATCAGGCAAGCCAACTCGGAAGTTGTCGCATTAGAACCGAGAGCGTATCCGTTGAAGCGGTTAGGCATTGGGCTTTGCTCAATTGAATCCTGGCAAAAGCCAAATTGACGCAGAACATGGACACGATGGTATTCCACACTGCCCGTAAGCTCTGGAAGGATAACCAGTCGCATATCGTAGTTGTTAACGAAGACAGTAAAGGGCTTCGTAGTTGTGAACAGAATGCGCTAGACTACAGTATCATCAGTAAGATTCCACAGTCTTTCACATAGCTTGTGGACACCAGGAAGGGTGCGTGAATGATTGGTGCAATTGTAGGAGTTGAAGACAGAGTGTTGGGGGCGTAAGACTTCCACCCCCATGTGGGCAGCAAGCCAAGTCTGTTAGAAAAGAGGTAGGGCAGTTAGATAAGCACAGTAAATCACCAAAGTAACAGAGTTGGCTAACATGCACTAAGGCGCCGCAACCATGGAAATGCTAGGAACGCTTCAATGCCCGATCCAAGCCAACATAGGTCTCTGCTAGAAGAATTGGGGCAAGATTAATTTGGTGGGTGATCATGGCCAACGCTACCTCTGCCACCTCAATAGCAACTGTCATCCTGCCATGATTGAAGATGAGCTCCCTAAGGAAGCGTACCACAAAGTTGTGGAGCCACAAGCTACCTGATGACGCACGGTCACTGGCAATTTCGTCAAAATAATCCAGGCGTAGCAATAGAGTTGACCCATCCTCGTAAATGAGCCTTTTCTCGCAAGCACTTCAAGATAGGCTTGTCTGCTGGCTAGGAACAGAAGAATAACTGTCATGGCGCATGAAAATAAGCGGTGACATGTACGATGATAGGCCACAGATCCATCGGACTTCCTCCAAGGTGAGAGTAAGTTCCGTATGCCCAAAGTGGAATACATGGAAAGCTGGTTTCTAGAATCTAGCCGCAGTGCATAACAAGTGCCAGCTCACCTCCACCTTAACAATGTTCGACAATGAAGAGGATATGCCCCAAACCCACAGTTGCTCATGATCCTCAACAGTTAATGTACCAATTCATGTTTGTAGAACATCAAAGCAGTGTTTTGGTGTCACCATGGTCGGATACCCTTGCATGGAAATTATGAAGATAGACGTTAGATCAAAACATAGCAGGAATAATGTAAAAATCAAGTTTGGGCAAAACAGAAAGTCATATAGCCAAATGATTTCTCAAGGTGGAGAGGATCAAACAAGTTCACGAAAATGAACATGATAGGAATCATGAGAAAATATGTAGCAAATCTAAAAATGATAGAAATCAAAGCATATAGCTTCTTCCCATTGCAAGAAACGGAAACATGAGGAAAAATTGATATATGTAGTTTTTTGTTCCTTTGCAAGATATGTAGGAATATGAGTAACAAAGATCAAATGGAAGGAGTAGTATGTGAATCTGTATAAATATAAAGAACCCTCTCAAGGAGGATCATTTTTCCATTGTCAAATCAAAGAAAATGGGCAAGATCACATACCAGCAAGCCGAGAAAGAGCGTAACCGACACTAGGAGGGAAAAAAAATGAAGCTTGAAGGATGTTTGAGGGCTTGAGAATGGTGTTTGCAGTAGGACAGGCGGCGGATTTCATTGGGGAATACGAAATAATATAGAAAAGAAAGAGGAGTTTCACCAAAAAAGGAAAGCAGGCTGGCATTTTGAATGGAGAGAACCAAGCAGCCGCACACAGCTAGCGCACTACAATGCAGACAGCAAACAGAACCTCCTTTAAAAAATCAAACTCACCCAAACCAGTGGCATTCTTTAAGACCTGCAAGGAGGCATACATTCTACACACATAATACCCAAGAGGAGGGTTGCATTCCAAAACAGATTTGCATTCATGCACAGTTGAAACAAAAATTACATTGTTCACAGAGTACAAGTCACAGCAGTCATACACAAAGAGTGACAAAAGAAGATTGAGCTGAAACGAAGGAATCTACTACTCTTCGTTGGACTCCTCCTCGTCGGAAGATCTCTCCTAAGCACTCTTAGCCAAGAGTCGGGACCCTCGTCGAGTTATCTGGCGCGAATACCGAGCAGCAGCAGCAGACTAAGAGCAGGCAGAAGAGCTTAGGACCCTCTATGAAACCTTGGTGTCGGAACGGTCCTCCTCAGATACATCTAAGGTGAATTCCCCACTGGTGGCCGCATTCACCTCGTTGGCTAGGTAGTCCTACTGGAAGATTCCCAAAAGCATGTCAGATTTGCAACAATGCCAAAGTATGTTGTTAAAGGAAAGTCAGAAAGAAGTACCTATATGATGTTTCGCCACCGCAGTTCCTGCACGAATTTGCAAAGTTGTCAAGCGAACTCATGGCATAAACATAATGAAATTTATAAGTAAAGTAAAGGCCGCCATACCTGTTTTTGCTTGATGTCCTCGTAAAGGAGGCAAATTGCTATTCAAAGTCCTATGGAAGTAAAACAAAACATGGGTTAGATCAGACCTTTTATATGGAGCAAATTTATTTAAGCAGAAGGTACAAGGTTTACCTTAGCCTAGTTGGAGGCATACCACATCCCACGCTGACTACCGTGCATGGCTTCCTCAAAAAGATCGGGCTTCCTGACCCACCTATACCATGCTAAATAGTCGGTGTAGTTGACTTTTCAAAGAATGTGCCTATCTTGAGAAGCCATAGCTGCAACGTGTCGACTCCTAGCGGCAACGTGAGACGAGACCGGGAGATCCATGTCTGTAGGAGGAGGAGCAGGGATGCAAAATTCATTGAGGAACTGATGCCTTACTCGTCCCAAGAGGAAGTAGGTCGACTTCTTCATACAATAAAATTTCACCTGCTTGTCTCTCAAAACGCGGCCGGAGTTCAGAGGTGCCCAATTACACCCATCGTATCTCAATAATGGGCGTAGGTGTACCTGTTTGAAAAAAGGACAATCATAAGCAATGCAGGTAGATACTGATATACAGAAATAAAATTCATGAAATAAAACTTACATCCTCGAGCTCTACCAAATCTAGAAGATATCGGTAGGACTCGTAACTATAGTCCCCAGCAGCAACGCGGTGGTCGGGCTCGACCCACTGACGACGTAGGGGAAGAAGCTCATCCCGGAGGCGACCAAAGCAGTGCCCCCGCGTGATATGCTCCATAGCCCAGTGCTAGCAAGAGCAAACAGAAGGAAAGTTAGTTATCAGCTATTATCAAAACTTTGCAAAATGAAAAAAAAATTTCACTAGTACTTACAGTAAGTAGGGGGTACAATCCCACATGAGACCGACGACCCAGCCTAGCTACATTGTCCAACCCACAGATCAACCATGTGTAGCTAGCTCCAGCCAGTCATAGTGGTCCAAGTACTCCAGGTTAGTTAGATACGCCAGCCAATCAGCATTAATGCAATAGGAAGAAGAGTCATATAACATCATGGCAAGCAAATCCAGTAAGAAGTGTCGAAGTACGTAATCAGCCTCATCACTGCCTAGCTCTGGGTTGGGCCAAAACTGATCCCACTCCCGAAGCGAACCCACAGTGATCATATGCTTCCCCCGAGGTGGCTTTAGAAGAACACAACCTAGGTGCGTGGGTGCTAGATGCATCCCATGAGTGGTCTCCCCAATGATCGGCTCATCACCAAACAGAAGACCCGTCGGCAAGGCCCACTGATCAGGTAGCATCGTCAGCTCCCCAAATGGAAAATGGAAAGTGTGCATCTCGAACCTCCATCTTTCCACCAAGGCTCGAAAAATGTTATAATGCCTGTGGATGGCCAGAATGTGAAGCAAACCACCAAAAAGAGGCTGGTGGAGCAAAAAATCCTGTAAAAACTCGGGCAGGCGGCGGAAATGGTCAAACATAGGAGCCTAATGACAACGCTTTACCCGATTTGCATCCCCAACTTGAAACAACAATGACAAAACAGATATAAGATTAGAGAAGCAGCAATGCCAAAGCCAAGACATGCTAAAAGAAGAACGATGATAGTTACCTCAAAATCTGGGCTTTCACAGATATGATCTCCACTGAGCAGTCGCCCCGTGAAATTGCCAGATTCCTGAAAGTACAATTGTTAATTGAAATGTCAAATTTATATAACAGGCACAAGTCATTCCGAAGGGACTTACCTCGACGGGGATAGTAGGTGTCGAGCTACTAGAGGCCTGAGACCTCGAAGAGCTACATCACCGTCGTGGGCGAGAACTAGAGGGTCTACCTTGGGGAAGCTGTGAATTCTCCCCCTCGGGGACCGGGTCATCCTACAAGTAGACAAGGGTCATAAGATTGGTTTTGAATAACAGACTAAAACAAAGAAAATGCAGTATAATTAGGCATAGCAAAGCATGAGTCTTGAAATGATGCGTGGCATTTCAAGTATTTTCGGTTACATTCATAAAATTTACAGTCAATGGCAGAATAGAAAGCGCATTACATATAAAGCAAAGTACAATTCGTACAGAAATGCAACTAAAGCAAGCATGCAAACACAACTCAGTATTGCATAAGGGGGTCCATTACTAAAGAAAAGCAACCAGTTACATGAAAATGTGGGAGTTTAGTCATGGTTGTTGTTTTTTTAAGCATTACCGTTATTGGAGTTACAAAGTGAGGCATCCCTGGTGTTGTTACATAAAAGCATGGGCATTCATTACTCTGCTGTGTATCTTTTTCCCACTTTTGCTATTGAGCATTATTATTGTTGCTAAGCATGGATTGATAAAAAAAATAGATTCATGCATAACAATGACAAGGTTGGAAATTAACTCAAACATGGAAAGGAATGGCAACTCATGATTTAGTTAATGGGCAGAACCATAGTTCAAGTGATTCAAAATGGCATATATACGTTCAATGATATAAGGGAAGAACCAGGCTTCCAATCTATATTTTTTTTACTTAATGGCAAAATGGCATGATCAAGATAAATTCATGGGTCTGCATAAAACAAAGTCTATTGATGCATAACAAAACAACCCAACGTCCAAGCCACCACTCCCCCTTATACCGTCGGTCAGCCCATAGCCTACTCCACCATTTCCGACCACTACCGACCCACAGCCCACTTCACCTCCGACCACTGCCAGCCCATAGCCTGCACTGCCTCCGACCAGCCACCACCTGCCGGCGTGACCACCTCATGCACACCACCCACGGCCTACACTCCACCTCAGACCACCACTCAACTGCCAGCCACTCCACCTCCACGGCCAACCTGTCAGAACTCACTGCTGGAGTTCATCACACGCACGCCTCCCCACATGCCGAAGTTGCTCCACGCCTCCACACCCGACACCTGCAACCACCGCCGGACCACCTTCCACCACACATACGTGCCCTCACTGCCGGCCATCAAAACAAAGTGCAAGCAAAACGAAAAAACGGGGCAAGCAAGCATGAGAAGAGAAGATCAGAAAGAAGAAAATACCTCCATCGCCGAGCCTCTCTCCAGCCAGTCCCGGAGGGTCCAATCCATCACTGCTGAGTTGTCGCTGCACGAAGCCTTGCACCAAGCCGCCACACGAAGCCCTGCACCTAGCCACTGCACCAACGTTGAGCAAGACACCGACACACCAAGAGCACTCACCACCGGCTTTGAGGAGAGATGGAAGGAGGAGTGGCCATTGGGAAGAGGAGGAGGAGAAATGAGATGGAGAGAAGGGGGATGGGTTTTGTCTGAAAAATAAAGAAGAGTGAAGAAGAAGAAGGGGGCAGGTGAAATGAAGTGAGAAAAATAAAAGGAAAAAAATAAATAAAGAAGTGAGAAGGAGAATAAAGAAGGGGAATGAAATAAAGAAGGAAGAAGGAGAGAAAAGAAACGAGAAAGGCCATGGAGCATAGTCCATTTGCAGCTCCAAGGTGAAATGCACGATATGGTTTGGCAATTATGATAGTTATCCAGTGGACCCCATCATGTATAATACAAATAGTTTGATTTCCAAGGTCTAAAGTGCAAAATAGCTGCGAAAATTATGTTTTGATCCTCAACACTTTACAACTTGCATCTAAATGAAAAAATATAAAATGTCAAGAAAATGAGCGCACATTCTTCAAAAATTCACCAGATGGGATAATTTGCAAAAAAACCCCTAACATTGTGAAATTTGCAAAATAACCCATGAAGGGTGTGAGAAATCATATACGAGTAGAAATTTGCAAATACTCAGTAGAATTTTGAAATTCATTGCACAACATCAATACAACCATCAAAAATTTGTCATATCAGACTAATTTGCAATAAAGTCCCTCAATTTTGGAAAATTACGAATTTACCCTAACTTTTTTGCAAAACTCGCAAATAATGCCATGTGAGACTGAAACTCTGACAATGTTCTGTCAGAGGATATTTCACATGCATCTCAGCAAGAATACAGGTTTCCATGCCATGGAGCCAGTAACAAGTACAATTACCTTTTTACCCTCTAGAGTGCAACTAGAGTTGGCTTCCTTCCTAGGGGACAATCCAGGGATTACCGCTTTTCTTTTCGGATTCTCATTCCAAGCTGATGAGATTCTACTTTTCTGTCCTTTTTTCCTTGATTTCAGTGGGCGTGAAATCCTTCTACTTGACTTTTGACCAAGCGGTCAAAGTCGACCGTTGACCAGGCGATCGAGGTCCTATCCTTTTCTTTTTCTCGGATTTTCGCAGGTGCGAAATCCTATTGTTTGACTTTTGACCTGGCGGTCAAAGTTGACCTTTGACCGGGCGGTCGAGGTCCTATCCTCTTCTTTTTTCCCAAATTTTCACAGATATGAAATCCTTCTGCTTGACTTTTGATTGGGCAGTCAAAGTCGACCTTTGACCGGGTGGTCGAGGTCCTATCCTTTTCTTTTTCTCGGATTTTCGCGGGAACAAAATCCTTCTGCTTGACTTTTGACTGGGCGGTCGAGGTCCTATCCTTTTCTTTTCCATAGATTTTCATGAGCGCGAAATCCTACTGTTTGACTTTTGACCGGGTGGTCAAAGTCGACCTTTGATCGGGCGATAGAAGTCCTATCCTTTTCTTTTTCCTGGATTTTTGCGAGCGTGAAATCCTACTGTTTGACTTTTAACCAGGCGGTCAAAGTCGACCTTTGACCGGGCGGTCGAGGTCCTATCCTTTTTTTTTCTAGATTTTCGCGGGCAGGAAATCCTTCTACTTGACTTTTGACTGAACGATCAAAGTTGACCTTCGACCAGCGATCGAGGTCCTCTCCTTTTCTTTTTCTTGAATTTTTGCGGGTGCAAAATCCTACTGTTTGAATTTTGATCGAGCGATCAAAGTCGACCTTTAACCGGGCGGTTGAGGTCCTATCCTTTTCTTTTTTCCGGATTATTGTGGGTGCGAAATCCTACCTGAGGAAGGCTCTGGATGGCTTGGAATTGTCCAAAAAGAAGGAGGAGGGATCTAGGAAGCTATGAATTAAACTAGGAGGGATCAGAAGGGGCGTACCTAACCTGAATGAGCTCTGCAGCTCGTCGGAGCACTGGAACTCGCTTCCTCTCCTATCCGGAACTTCTTCTTCTCTCTAGAACTCTCTGACACTCAGCTCCCTTCCTCTCTCTCGCGCCCAAAAGTCCTCTAAATCATGCCTCTACCCTTCCTTTTATAGGTGGAGAAACCTGGCGACCCAACCCATAACAGACCACTAACTGTCCTAACAGACCGTCTAACTAACTACCTAACCCACTAACTAAACTTGTAACAACCTAACAAACTAACAGGAACCCAAACCGTTGCCTCCCTGCTGCCCCCTTGATCGCCGACAGAGATCAACAGCGATCCAAGCTTCACCGGCGGCACATCAGTGGCTCTGGTTGCTCTAGGAGATGCTCGTCTGATGGAGCTCGAGCTGGCTAGATGAGTTCAGTGAGTTCAGTGGCTGGTTCATGAGAGGTCAGTGGAGAATAAGTGGGTTTAGTGAGAAGAAAGGGTGAGTTGGTGAAAATTCAATGAAAATGAAGGAGAAAATAATGAATATGGAGAGGGAGGAAATGGGTTAAATTGTTGTGGGCCTTTGTGGACTTTGGGGCCAAGATGGGCTTGATTTGGCTTAATGGGCTTCTATGGGCCTTGTAGGCCTAATGGCTTTAATGGGCCCAAATGACTTAAATGGGCCTTCAATGAGTTAAATGGGTCTTTATGGAATTAAATGGGCCTAAATAGGTCTTGTGGGCCCAAGTGGGCTCAATTGGGCTTCCATTGGCCTAAGTGGGCTTAAGTGGGTTCAATTAGGGTTAGAGCTCAGCCACCACATCTCCATCCTGCAAAATTGGGAACTTGGGGTGTCTACAGATGTCCCTACTTGAGCGAGGTCGGAGGACGAGTAGAACAGAGACTGATGCTCAGGGTTGACAAAGACACCCCTCCTGAAGCCATAAGCAAGAGTTAGTTACTGGCAACCAACCACCAATCGATGAATGCACCAGAGGTCCTGTAGCCAAAGCCGAAGCCAAACAGAGAAACAAAAACAAAAGACCAAAAACTGACAAGTTGACGATCAATCAACTCTTAAAAGACATGACTGATTATCACACTTGTCGAGAAAAGCACCAGACAAAACTCACGATACTTGCCGACCGAGAAGTGACTGGTCACGGAAGTCATTCGGGTAGTTCGGGCTACCAGCCCACAGGAGGGAAGGAACAAAGAGAGTGGAGAATCCACCAGCATCACAGGGATTGCCCAGGTAGTTCGGGATACCAACCCAAAGGAAGGAGGAATACAGCTAGCTTTGATTCCATCCATTCGGAGTGGAACTCAAAGCAAAAGAGGGGACCATTGATACCAAACACTTTAAGTAAGGATCGAATGGGGCATGGTAGGTTTCGGACCTACAAACCAAGAAGGGAAAATGGTAAGATTCGGACTTACCGACCAAAAGAGAGAATGGTAAGATTCGGACTTACCGACCAAAGGGGGAATGATAAGATTCGAACTTACCGACCAAAAGAAGAATGGTAAGATTCGGACTTACCGGCCAAAAGGGAGAATGGTAAGTTTCGGACTTACCGGTCAAAGGGGAGAATGGTAAGTTCGGACTTACCGACCAAAGGGGGAATGGTAAGATTCGAACATACCGACCAAAGGAAGAATGGTAAGATTCGGACTTACCGACCAAAAGGGAGAATGGTAAGTTTCGGACTTACCAGCCAAAGGAGAAAATGGTAAGTTCGGACTTACCGGCCAAAGGGGGAATGGTAAGATTTGGACTTACCGACCAAAGGAAGAATGGTAAGATTCGGACTTACAAGTCAAAAGGGAGAATGGTAAGTTTCGGACTTACCGGCCAAAAGGGAGAATGGTAAGATTCGGACTTACCGACCAGAGGGAAAATGGTAAGATTCAGACTTACCGACCAAATGGGGAATGGTAAGATTCGAACTTACCGGCCAAAGGGGAGAATGGTAAGATTCGGACTTACTGGCCAAAAGAGAGAATGGTAAGTTTCGGACTTACCGGCCAAAAAAGAGAATAGTAAGATTCGGACTTACCGACCAGAGAGAGAATGGTAAGATTCAGACTTACCGACCAGAGGGAAAATGGCAAGATTCGGACATACCGACCAAAAGGGGGAATGGTAAGATTCGGACTTACCGGCCAAAGAAAACACAAAAAAGGCAGAAAGCAAACAAGATGCAAAGATGCATGTGTGATCCGTGCCTAATGGATAATGCAAGATGAATGCGGGCCAAAGAAAGGGTAAGGATTCTGGTTACGCATGGGGAAGGGGTTAGGCACCCCCATGCGCCCGAGAGAACTCGGTCTTTCTAGGTCTCCTACTGTCAATGGTCTGCTAAATGTATG
>JAMKQA010007128.1:0-36982 GCA_024699735.1 Posidonia australis
ACTGCCATTGATGCTTCTCAGAGTGCATTCTTGGCAGGGAGATCTATTGGGGACTGCTTCCTTGTTGCGCAAGAAACCCTACACTTTATGAGATCTTCCAACATCAAGGGTTATATTTTAAAAATAGATTTTGAAAAAGCATTTGACAATATAAATTGGCATTTTCTGTTAGACTCTCTTTCTGGGTTGGGTTTTGGGGTTAAGTGGATCTCTTGGATCCGCATGTGTATATCTACTGCTAAGTTCTCTGTTTTAATCAATGGGTCTCCTAAAGGTTTCTTTGGGGCTTCAAATGGTCTTAGACAGGGTGATCCCTTGTCCCCCTTATTGTTTATTATAGCAACAAATGTTCTGAATTCCATGCTGCTGGCAGCTAAGAGAAATAATTTGATATCTGGGATTAATTTCCCCCATGAAGGTCCTTCCTTAGTAAATCTGCAATATGCAGATGACACTCTTCTCTTCCTCCCAGAAAATACTGAGAACATGATTAATATTAAAAGAATACTATGCTACTTTCAGACATGTTCTGGGTTAAAAATTAATTTTCATAAGTCATCCTTCACTGGTGTGGGTGTTTCTCAGGCTTCTCTGCTATCCTTATGTGATATTATGGGGTGTGTTAATGCTGACCTCCCTATCACATATCTAGGGCTCCCTCTACACTTCAAAAGAGCCACTGTAAACAGTTGGACTCCTGTGATAGAAAAAATCACTAAGAAACTCTCCTCTTGGAAGGCCAGACACTTGTCTTTAGGGGGCAGATTAGTTTTGGTTAATGCCGTATTATCAGCAATTCCCACTTATTATATGTCTGTCCTTCACATGCCTTTAAAGATTGAGAAAAAAATAGATACTGTAAGAAGTAAATTTTTGTGGAATTCATTAACCCCCAATCGCAAAGGGATGCACTTAATTAAGTGGTCTAATATTTGCAGACCAAAACAACAAAATGGTTGGGGAATAATCAATTTGAGAAATTTCAATGCAGCTTTAAAAACCAAGCTAATTTGGCAATTCTTTTCTAGCCAACACAAGCTTGTTTGGAAATTAATCTTAAGGGCAAGATATTTGCACAGGGGTCCTGGAACTATTTTGAATTCCCCTGCTCCTATCTGTTCCCCCCTGTGGAGCCACATTAAACAAGATTTTAATTTCTTTAATTGTTTTACTACTGCTACTGTTGGTAATGGTATTAATACTATTTTCTGGATTCAAAAATGGTGGAATGATACTCCTCTAAAAATCACTTTGCTTGATTTATACAGTGCAGCCAGATTCAAGAAGGCTTCTGTCAAAGTAACTAGGGATTTGTTTCTTTCAGATTTTAACAGATTGTTTAATCTAGCTTACTGTTATTCACTTAATCCTATAGCACTTCAATCTCAACTAGAATGTTTTGTTAACATTATGCAATCCCTAAATTTGGGAACCAGTGATGACATCTACAACTGGTTACCTACCAAAAATTGTATCTTTTCAGTGAAGACAGCTTATAGACTATTTATTGATGGGGGTCTTCGTAATGCTTTCTATAAATCTCTTTGGGAAAGTAATACCCCATTAAAAATTAAGCTTTTCTCCTGATTAGTTATTAAGAACAAGAATTTAACAAAGGAGAATCTGCTTAAGAGAGGCTGGTCTGGGTCTTCACTATGTATATTTTGCTCTACACACTGTGAAAATAATAACCATCTGTTTTTAAACTGTACATTTGCTAGGGATATTTGGAGTTTTTTTCTTCTGGTTTCTGATCTATATCCTGGTTTCTTTTGTGTTGCTAATTTATTTCTATCTTCTCCCCATCTTAAAATTGATTTATCATTCTCTGGATGGACCTTGTTACTTCAAATCATTCTCTGGTTGATTTGGAAAGAAAGGAACAATAGGGTTTTTCGTAATTCAATTAGATCATACTCTCTGATCATTCATGATATTATTTCTCTGATGCATTTTTAGGTAGAAACTTTTGTTTCAGGTTTTGAGAAGGAGGAAATGTTACATTATGTTTCTGTCATGGCTTCACAATCGGTGGAGACTTCCATTCCCCCTTCCATTCCTTCTTCTTCAAGAGCACCATCTGATGTGGATTCTCAGAATAACATGGAGAATTTAGAACTGTGATTTTACCTCATATGTTTCAAGAAAACATTCTGTTACATACTGATTTGCACTTTCATATTGGTTAATTTTTAGGATACTTGATGAAGGTTATAAAGCCTGAGGCTCTGTAATATTTTTTGGATATGACTTTATTTCTTATTTAACTTTTATAATGCCGATGAAATATTAAACTGCTAAACCGTTAACAAAAAATGTAAGCTTTTAAACATTTCTTGAGTAGTTAAATAGTACATACTGATAAGCTCTTCTAAAGTTTGCAGCTCAGCTAGTAATCAATAGACACAAAACTCCAACAAAAGAAGAGCTCAATTACTTGTCCCAACGATTGCCACATGGAAATGATAGTCTTTTGCCCTTTTCATAATCTCGCTAAAAAGGGAAAAAGATGAAAAAAACATTCATCGTCTTCATGATCAGTGGCAACTGGCAACAGTACCCACTAATTTCTTTATTTCTAGTATTCTGTTCCTGGCAATTTCTTTTTGTGAAGCAGCGGGATTGCAGAATCACCGACACCGACTTCTACGCCCAACTGGGCATTGGGGTGTTGGGAATCGGCTCCTTTCGCAAAAGAAGAGGGAAAAGAAAGAAAAGAACACTTCTTTGATGGAGAATAAAAGGTGAAATTCCCCAATAACCATGTCCTTTTTTGCATCCACCAATTCATTATTGTTATCAAAGTCAGTACACAAAATTGAGAATTAAAATACGTTTTCTACCCATTACCTAAAAAAGAAGAAGATTTAAAACACGCTTCAACGAAGAATTTTAATAATAATAATAATTAAATCTCCTCAACTGCCATATTCTCCAGGTTCCTTGTAAAGAATACGAAGTAATGAAGACTTGCTGGTTGAATTGGGATTCCTAGTTTGATAGTTGCTCCCCATTAAGAATTGAATTTAAAAGGACATCCAGATGCTGAGGGACCCTGCGGCAATCTTGAGTCATCCTGTGTTACAGCCAGCAGCGAATATCCATTTAAAACTTCCTGTATCCCTGTTTCTCTGACATGGATTCGGATCTGGATGGGTAACGGCGCTCATTATTTTTTTTCAGAAAGTTATTTGCCAGTGACGTTTGACCGTAGACCCACAACTTGTTTATCTCTAATAATCGTCTACTAGGATGGATGCCTTTACAAATCCTAGCTTACAGTGCCATCATTTCACACTTATTAATGCATGTAAAGAAGACATTGCTGGCTCATAGCTCTCCATGCCAGGATGCCTTCTTCTGCAATTGTCAGAGAAAAAGAGCATGATCGGGTTTAATGCATATATTTTCCCATTTTGTAATATGCATATACGTAAAATAAAATGGACTGTTTTTGTAAGCACCTACTGTTCGTTATTCTCACCCCTAACGAACCGTGGTAAGTGCTGATAAAAGAACAACACCCATGATGATTGTGGCACTTGATGGCTCTATCAATCCGTCTATATCTATTGTCACCACTTGCTGTCTCTTTTTAGCTGCTCATAGGACCGAAGAGGCTTAAGGTCTTGTAGGATGCAACGGTTAAACAACTCACTCACCACCGTCTCATCAATTTCGATCATTGGGTGGAATTATCATTGTTTGTCCCAAATGTCTGCATCCTTTATTTTATTTCCTTTCTTACTTCTTCTTTTATTTATTTTTACCGTTGCCGTTTAAAAAGAAAGGAACACGACCTCTCGATCTCCTCTGATACAATATATTCTTTCTTATTATTACTATTATTTACTATTATCCCATCTACCATGACGATGCACTTGTTTTTTTCCCCTCAAAAAATTAGATAAAACATACTTGTCTTTTCACAGTTCGTGCGGTGCCAATGTGCCACAGACGAGAACTTGAGGCCTGGGAATGAGAAGAGCAAAAAGGGATTAGTGCCGTCAGCCGCTATTCCTCTCTTTCTGTATATGGAGAAGCTATTGGGTAGCACGTCCCTGACTGGTTTGAAGAACGGTTGCTCTCAGTAAGGTAGGTGATGGAGATTTCTTGTTGTCCTTAGCAATCTGTTTTTCTTTTGCTTCTGTCACTGTCTTTTTTAAATCTTTCCATCTCTCTCTTGATCTTTGTACACTTTCACCTCCCCAGTGTGTGTTTCAGACACCTGAGCCTGAGTTCTGGGTTTTTGGATATTGGGTTGAGTTGAGTTTTTTCCCCTCTTGTTTGGTTTGTTCTTGTGATTTGTTATTTGGGTTTTGTACAGTGAGGACGTTTGAGGGTGTCATATGTGAACTACTGCTGCAGATAAGGCTGGGTTCCCTTCTTTTGCTTTCTGACTCTCGTTTTTTGTTAAGTGGGAAGGGGTTGTTTTGTTATCTGATTGCTCCTCTATCTGTTTCTTTTCCTCCTTTACAACTTCTCTCACCTCTACCGGGGACTCTGAATGTACTTGTGCTCTTGGTTCTTGTCTCTTGCCTCTTAAGTTACATATTCGTGGCAGAGACAGTGAGATATCATGATGCACATAAATTTCAATTTCTGTTCAAGTATTGCTCACCATTGTTAGAATTTATTCCAACTTATTGGGAACATTAGAAGTTCAATTTCAACTTTCTTTTGTTATTTCAGTTAAAATGAGGACTGAAGGAATCGACATAGTCGTAATTGGCGGATAGTTCAAACTCCCTGGAAGAAGAAGGCTTTGGAGTTCATGAAGGTTGGCATTTTACACATGCTTGAGTCACCTGTTTTTTCTTATTTCACTAATGGATGGTCGTTTCCCTGATTAAGTGATTAATTGATTATCATGCGATAACTTTTGAATGCATTTAATATTTCTGAAGTGTAACATTGCGTCCTCTCCCTGAAAACTCACATGCACTACTGAAAGGCCAGTTTTCATGAAACAAAATGCGTACTAAAAGTTTTGTGATCATCCTTGTGTCATGAAACAAGAGCCATAGGCCTACATTAGAATGAATCACAAAGTAACATGGGCATAAAAGTCGTGAAAAACTAAATTATATCTGCAGACCATGCATTTTTATGTCTTTGAACATCCTTAACAGCTTCATTTTTTGGAGTCTTCCTGGGTGAAAACAAATCACGAAGGTACTTGTTAGGTTGAGTAAAATTCTTAAACATTCTTATACACCAAAATTTTTATTTTTAGATGAGATGAAGATGCAGATGAAGAGCCCCAACTGCTAGATTATAGCTGAACTTACAAAAGATTTATTTCTATTGGAGAATAAACTTCTAAAAGATCAATTGCTTGTCAATCGATGATTTTTTACCTCAAGCTGAATATAATAATGTGGTATTCTTTTTTTACCTGGAGTAGATCTAGAAACGTCAACCAATTCTCTCATGACTTATTCTCACAAATCTTTCATTTGTTAGCGTTTGAACTGGACTAGATGGAACCCCTCTTCAAAGTTGGCCTCACATTCATCTGCACCTGCCTCTGGTTTTTGTGTGGTTATGGTGGTAAGTAGCAACATGTTGCAACTGGTTTGCCTTTTTTTTTGTCAGGTGGTGTACAATTGAACTCTTTTAAGTAGTGGTATATAACATCATCTATTGTTCATGATAATTCTAGAAATTTATAAACCTCTATGTCCATAATATATTCCCAGAACACCTTCAAATAGCTTCTGTCAAACAACGGTTCCCTGCTATATATTTTTAGTATATGAAAGGTGCAAAGACCTTTGGGTCCTAATCTAGGTTTTCTAGACTACATTGGTCTCATGTTTAGGTTTTCAGGGATTAGTTAGTTTTATTGAATGAAAATCACAACTTAATAAGTATTTGACTCCTAAATTACATTGTTTATATTGCACTTGCCTATATTTTACAGATGTGCATGCATTTATTCCCATGATAGTTAAAACCTCTTCTCTTGTTTCTACATGGTTTTCCATGTAATGTCTTTAACATGTTTACTTGAATTGTCTTTTTCTTCTAGTACACCATAGACATTTCCATCTTAATGCCTTTAACATCTGGACTTGATTTGTCTTTTTCTTCTACCACTCTATAGACATCTCATTACTAAAATTTTTATTTATACCACTTCATGATCTACTACATATTCTAATTTCAAAATTTTTAGATTTTTATTGTGCTTATCAATATGTTAAACTTTAATCATTGAAACATTCCAAGATTTACCGAAACATGGGACCTTAAACCAATGTTTATCCATTTTCATCACAATGTGCTTTACTTTACTATTTGGCTGTTCATCGTGCCATGGAGTTTGCTAGAATTCTTTCTTGCTCTATGTCAACTTTTCCTTTTCATTTTATCTTGAAAAAGACAGTAGTCTTTTGAGAAATGCTTAAGGTGTTCTATTGAATTGCTAAATCTAAATTCTTCTCAAGATTATCTATGAGTATGACTAGCATTTGGTCTTAATATAAAATCCTTCTTTGGGTTTCTAGTGTGGCCAGTGACTTTGTATCACTGTTATACTACGGAGATGTCTTCTAAACCTATATATTTTACATTTAGAAAGAGTTTTTTTTTTATCACTTAATCATTGAACTCAATGTTTGACAGATGGACATTTCAATGCTTCTTCGACGGTAAAATGGGCATGCACATGTACCTCTGGTCCTCTTGGTGACTTCAACTATTCCCTAGCGTCCAATTGTTCTACATCATGTAATTGCAGTCCTGGTATAATAAATCATCCTTCACACAATAGTAGACTGCAACACTATATTGGGCTCATACTTTGCACTCCTAGTACAATAAATCATTGGCTGTTGGTGAATTCTAACTTTTTTTTTATCATCCTTGAAGGATCTTTTTTTGTCAACCTTCTTTTGTTAATGTCATGATTTGAGCCCAAGGCCATTGGCCTGGCTCTGTCTGCAATGAGTCCATCAATGCGCTTAAGCCGTAAATTACTTTTAGTAGCAAATCTCTTCCTTATATACCCACCCTAGTTCTTGAAATTATCTGCTATATGGGACTAAACATGTCAAAACACCTAAACACCATTAAAAACATGTAGTGGCTTTTTGCCAACCTTATGAATTTAATTGGTTGACCCCCTACATGCCAACCTTATGAATTTAATTGGTTGACCCCCTAAATGAATTTTCTCTTGTATTAGAGAATAGTTCCAAATCCAGCAATAACAAAATAAATGTCTTTTATGGTCTTGGGTCTTACCACTCAATTCTTATTGATTTTCAGTCGGATACCCAATCTTTAATTAATATGGTACTGAAGCCACCTGGCTGAACCCCAAGTGGAGTCACAAGACCGCACATGAGGTGCATGTTGGAGACTAGTGTTACATCAGGCAATCACAAGATAAATCGAACTTTATATAAATTTCTAGGTTGGTTTTGAATTGGATCCTCAGATTTTAATCATACAACATAAAAGAACGTTACACCCCTCAATATATTCTCGTCTACTGTGCTCAGACATGTTCTGTGATTATCATAGCTAGTGAGACCTGAATTATTTGCCAAACCATTTGCCAGTTCCAACTATCCTCAGTTTAACCTTTTGAACATCTAGATTGTTGTGAGGGTTTGCACATGCATGGCATGCACATACACCAGCTATCCCCAACTGATGACCATTACTTCGTTAAAGCAATAATTTTCAGTACATAAAAGAGCTGGTCATTATGTTATATGGAGAAGAATAGAAGGGTATACAGAATCTCTTCCAACAAGACAGCAAATTATTGCAAAATGCCGTGTCTTGATGTCTTTATTGGGAGGAAACAACCAATGTTGATAATGTGCTTACGTTCAAGTGATGCACCTTTTGATTGGTGTGGTTGGAATATGGACATTGTGATAACAATGGTAGTGATTGTTGAGGAAGACATATATGGGTAAGAAATTTTTTTGTACATTGTTGTTGGGATTGTTTTATGGAACCAAAATGAAGCTCCTTGTAACTGCAACAACAGCAGGTTCGGCAGAATAGTAGTGAAATACAGCCCTTCCTAGTCTGGACAATGATGGGACCATTAAACACAAAGGACAGCATGAGGATCTGATTAGAGTATCTAACTGGAAGAACAATGGTTGTGAATGGTGATGTTGTTAATCTAATATCACAGAAGATTGTAAGGCAACATGGGAAAAGGAAAAGGGCCATTCGTTGGTGACTTCTATATATTTGAAAATAATAAGGATTAAGGATCAAGCCCTCAGTGAATGCTTTGACACCAGTGGTCGTTGTTAAATGTAGTTGCTTCCTAATCTCAGTTCTTGCTGAAATCCACCTGCACAATGCTGTTTCTCATCCAGTTTGTGCAAAAGCAATTCTTGTATTTGTATGGTCATTTCTGGCTCACCTCTTTCTATGTTTGTACTAGAAAAGAAGCATGTGCTAAGCATGTGTTGAATAATTTCATTTAATAATTCCCCTCCCACTTACCACCCCACCTACCACTCCCTATGGTGCCACTGCTGGCATTCACCCTTCTTCTACTCCTCTTGCTCCCCACTCTATCTGATGCGCAGAATCACCCAACCCTCACTGTCGCCACAAGTTCCCTCTGATGTTGTCAATTAGACAAGATAATTGCAACTGTGCTAGTTTATGGCTGGTTGAAAAAAGAGGTCTTACTTTTTGTCCTTTTGGATTAGCCATCTAACATGTTGATAATTTTAAAACAAGCAATATCATATGTTAATATAATTCAACAGATTTAGACCCTCTTTGCAAGCCATCAAACATGTGTTCTTGTTGTGGTATCTAACATGCTGATAATTTTAAAACAACCAATATCATCTGTTAATATAATTCAACATATTGAGACCCTCTTTACAAGCCATCAAACATTTGGACTTGTTGTGGTTGAAACAGGCAACTGTGACATTATAAGCAAAATGATGATGTGGTGTCTAGTGAGTAAAGATATACTGACAAAAGATCATGATTCCTTTCATTCTTTTTGACAGAGAAAGGTCTAGGGTCTAATGAGGAAGTATGGACTTGCTTGTGTGCATCTGCTGGAAGCCCTCAGACATCAGGCATCCAGAGCAATGATTGTTTTACCACCTGCAACTGCACATCTGGTATTATTCCTTGTGATCTTCCTTCTAGAAGTGGGTGTTTTGCTTTATTTTCTAACTCTGAAATTTGGTGCTACATTTATAAATTCGCAAAAGTTGGAAAAATAGATTATAAAAAGAAGATGCATCACTGTGCAGAGTTAATTGATACTAAATGTAAACATGATTCTATGTTTCCATGCAGAAATAGACAGTAACTTGTCGAGTGCATGTAATCCATTATATCTTTAGTTTAATGGCTTAGATAAAGTATTCAATTATAGGTAATATGTTTATTTGATTATTATTTTTGATCTCATACAGGTTCACTTGCCATGTTGGAAAACGAAAAAAAGCATGTTTCTGCCAAACTTGTGGTGGCAATACTTCTCCTATGTGTAGTGCTTACAACTATTGCATTTCTTGGATCACTAGCTTGTTATTTCTATCGCAAGGATAGATTTGTTTTTCAACCAACGATATCTTCAACTGATAAAAGCACTAGTACAAACAGTGCAGTCAATTTGTTAAGCCATCAATCTGGTGCCTTGCTACCAGCCTTACAAGACAAGGATAATTCCAACTTAAACCTAGTGACAGGTAAAGACTTATATCCTTAGGATGTGCTTTATATTATACTGTATGTTGCCTGTTCCCAAATGTTTAGTAGTCTATTCTTCTTCTTTTACGACTAAAACTTCTATGAATTTTTGCCTCAGACAACTGTGCAGACCTTTCATTTCATATGTTGCTTTTACCTAATCCTTGAGTTGCTTTATGGGGTCAATCATTCTTGTATCCTTTTGTTTTCTTCTCTGAAGAACTAATCCAAAATATCCTTGTCATTTCATGCCTTTGCTGTGTAAACCACTAATGAAGTACACCATCTTTCATGCAGGCTTCTCACACTGGGCTTCCTGTTTATTTAGAAGCAAACAAGGGAAGATACCTGGAATAATCGTACAGTTTTCCTATCACGAGCTGGAGCAGGCAACCAATAAATTTTCAAATGATAATATTATAGGACTTGGTGGCAGCAGCAATGTGTACCGTGGCCATTTGAAAGATGGAAGAGTAGTTGCTGTTAAGAGATTAAAAATGCATGGAGGCTCAACTGCAGAGTCTGGATTTCTATCTGAGGTTTTCTTCTGAATCCCAAATTATGTTTTTCTATATGCACTTGGCATGAATTAATCAAGACTGTCGTTAATACAAGGTATTCCACAATATGATGACAATCATGATGGTTGTAGAATTTTTCCCCTTTTCATTTAAAAATAGATGGAAAAAACTGTCTTATCTACAATTATATATATACTCTTGTATTCATTTCAGGTTTGAGAACTCGACAATTTTTTTTAACTAGTTGCTAGAATTCCATAAGGCAGATTCAATATCTTGGTGTTCAGATTGAAGTGGAGGGGTCTATAATGTTAGCAAAATTTACTTTATTTCGATTTTGATGATAACAAAACATATTTGTGTGCTAATCCTTTTCAATAAGTTAAGGAAAAGTACTTATGGACATTAAAAAAAGAAGAAAGCGAAATTGACTAGAAGGAATTATTGTGGTAAATTCAAAACCACTTAAGTCATTCTTAAGTCAAATCATTTGAAAAGATTGAAGATGTAATGTGTCAAGTTCTTATTATCTTTTATGTAAATGTATTTTTTTGTATTATAGGAACTTATAATAATCTCTCAAATATGTCCATAATACCTTAAAAAAATAGTCAAAGCCTTAAACCAACTCATTCATTGATTACACTTGTTATTTGGGCTTTACAGGGCATTTCGACATACCGAAATTGCTTCGGTACACCGAAATCTAGGCTTACAGAGGTTTTGAATCAAGAACTAATTCGACATATCGAATTATTCGTACTTAGTTAACAACTGTGAGTTATTCGGTAGACCAAACTATTTTTGACATACCGAACTATTTTTGACATACCAATGACTAACTGTTAGAGCAACGTTAAACATAATTCTTAGCTTATATAGACTCACCCATAGGCACCTATTTTACACAAAACTCATTGTTACTCATTCCTATTCTTTTGGAGAGATTTTCAATTGTTTCCCACACTTCATTTCTAGTCATAGCAAGTTTATTCCATTTAAATCCATCAAATATTCACTTGCTCATTTGTGTGTTTGGGAATTGTAATTTTTCTTTCATCAAATATCCATTTGCTTCATTTCTAGTCGTAGCAAGTTTATTCCATTTAAATCCATCAAATATAGAAAAACTTGAGAGCTGTAATTTTTCTTTCATCAAATATACACATCTTCTCCGTTTGTGAGAAAAGAAAGCTATGGATAAGGGTTTCGTCAAATGGTGTAGTGGTAGGATATTAGGCTAGAATCAAGATCGGATAGGGAAATTCTTGAGAGACTCTTGAGGAATGGATTAAGCCGAAAAGGTTGAACCACTATAAGTATTTTGTGTGCTTTAATTTCTTTTATTTTTTTCTTTGTATGTTTATAGTTTAAGTTTCAATTACTTTGCTCAATTCTTTTTACTTATTATTAGCTTGAAATTATTAAATAAATTTTTATTTTGCATATTATTTTTAAATTCTCTATTTACAACCCCCCCTCTTTCTGTAGAGACAACTTTAGATCCAAACATATAATATCTCACTACCAATCTTGGTGAATAGTGAAAACAGCTTCAGATTGAAGAGGAATCTATGATAAGTCTTTGTTATTTGGCTTAGTTAAGCTTATTCGTAATGTTCATCAATGCAAATATTTTTTTCTTGATTGAAGGCAAATGGGTTTTGCCCATTTCTACATGCGAGTCGATTTTCTAGTCCTTTTACTGTTTTCTATTGATATATTTTCCTTTTTCTTTTTCAAAACTATCACTGACAAAAAAGTTCATTCCCAATAAAATCTTATTTAGTACCAACTCAAAATTGTGTAGTTAGTCTCTTCTATCTCCCGCAACCCAACCACCCCACACTAGGAAAGAGGAGGCCAAAACTGACATTGCCAAGAAAACAATTGCTCCAACCTCTGAAGTGGCAAAAGTTGGATAAATTGGGATCTCTTTCAAGCACAAGTTCAAGTCGCCTACATTCAGACCATTTATCGGCTGATAATGATGTCAAAACAATTCTAGTCATTCAATTGCTCTACACTTTCATTAGGATTTTTCAGGGTTTATCAGGAGTAGTTCATGTTTTATCATTTGCTTTCTTAAGTATTATTTTTTAATCTAAAATCTTTGCAATCAGCTTTTGTTGTATCATATCTGCACTTTTGTTTTAATCTTCATTAATAATAATATTAATCTTCATTGTTATTATTTTTATTTTCTTCCTTTTTTTGACTTAGCATTGCTCATGTGCAGCATGTAAATAATGTTATCACACAATGAAATAAGAACACACCTGATCTTGAAACCCACATTATATGCACATTTAAATATGTACAGGGGATTTAGAAATTCCATGGTGCAATGTGGTTATGCTGTTGTTATTTATTTGTATTCATTTTTTGCAGATTGAATTAATATCAAGACTTAATCACTGTCATGTTGTGCCTTTGCTTGGATACTGCTCAGTATCCCAAGGAAAAAACATTGTGAGGCTTCTGGTATTTGAATACATGATAAATGGTAATCTTAGAGATTGCCTGGATGCAACACATGGGAGAAAGACCATGGACTGGCAAACACGTGTAAGCATTGCATTAGGAACTGCAAGGGGCTTGGAGTACCTTCATGAAGCTGCTGCTCCTAGGATTTTACATCGGGATGTTAAATCTACCAATATTCTTCTTGATGACAATTACAGGCCCAAGGTAATTCTTTTAATTCCCAAAGTTCCCTTAAGAATATTAGTCACATGACGCACATCACAAAATGTAGGGATTGCCTTGTGTTAATATATGTAAAGTGAAAAGAGAGTTACGTATTATTTTATTAAGGATTACAATCTCTTAAATATAGAAGAACACATACTTAATCTATAAGGATCTATATAAAGATTCATTTATTTTAATACTCTTCCTCAAAATGAAGCATCTAGCATGTACAATTTGTTATATAATGATTCTTTATGTTATTGATAAAGAACTATATAATTTGAAAAGAATGAAAATAGTAGTAGCAGTAATAGATGTTGTAACAGTGGTAGCAGCGACAGACAGATAGACAATAACCATAGCCAATCACATTGGCCATAAGACGGATAGGAAGATAACAACCATAACCGATCACATTGGTCATAAGACAAGTAGGAAGACAACTTTAGTCAATCACATTGACCATAAGACATGTAGGAAGATAACAACCATAGTCAATCATGTTGGTCATAAAGTAATGCGTATCGTGCGTATCATGCACAATCAAAAGATGACAGTAACCAATCTAATAGGAGAGGATTGACAATCTTCGAACAAACTTCATGGAGATGATCATAAACAAAATAATCATTTTAGAGCACAAACAGTCACATAGCAACACAGCAACAACCTCCAAATACTGAATATAGGACTGTTGTAGTTTCAAGTAGGACCGTGAGGGAGATCCTACATGCTGTCTAGGAGTTGTAGTAGCATATATAGCTATAAATCAATCCATACAAGGCCTAGACATCAGCTACAAGAGCCATGGAGAGGTCTGTTGGCAGTGTAGAAGCCCAGATCAAGGCCTGATGACAGCTGGAATGCCCAGATCTAGGCCTTGCGTTGGTTGACAGTGATGAGATAGGTCTTATAGGGCTCGATGGAATCTACTATAGTGATTCTGACGATGCTACAGTATTTCGGTGAGCTATTATAGTATCTCTGGCGATGCTATAGTATTTCCGGTAACCACTACATTGTTAGTGGTGGCCACCGGATGAGGGTGTGTTAGGTTTAAGGTTTCTTTTAAATCTATGCTTTAGATTCTATATTAAGTGGAAAGAGAATCATGTATTATTATCATAATAAATGATTACAATCAACACATACTTAATTTCTAAAGAACCTAATAAATAGATAACACAAATATCTATATAATAATCCATTTACTCTAACAATATAGATAGACACATCTATTCATTGTTAATTGAGTTTGAGTTGAATGCCCTAATTTATTACAACCACATGGTGGCATCTCTTTATGCTTTGTTATCCTTCAGTGGATTGCATGTGACAACTGAATGTAGTTATCCTCTACTCCATTGTCATTCACAACCTTCACCATTTCATTCCAACTATTGCAGCTACGAAACCACTGATAAAACATGATGGGCAGAAAGGAAAAGAGTAAACTCAATAGAAATCTGACACCCTTGCACAATGCCGAACTTGTTCTAGCCAATCGAACTAGGTTTTGGATATTTTTAAAGTAGACATGATTGTTCAAATCAAATTTAGATTTTCTTAGACTAGGTTCTACAGTTTAAATTTGTAGTACAACTACAAATTTCTGTGGTTCATTTGCTCTTTGTTTGGTTCTTATTTCTTATAACACATTTGCAACCATTTTCTATATTCTCGCAGATAACTGATCTTGGTATGGCTCAGAGCGTAATGCCCGATGATTCTACAAGGTGTTCAAATTCTCCAGCAAGAATGACCGGGACATTTGGATATTTTGCACCTGAATATGCTATTGTTGGAAAAGCTTCACTAAAATCAGATGTTTTCAGTTTTGGTGTTGTTGTTTTGGAGCTCATTACAGGCCGGCAACCCATCCAGAGATCATCTAAGAGAAGTGATGAAAGCCTTGTCTTATGGGTATGCTGCCAAAACATCTCATTGATTTGAAGATGCCTTTGTTTTTGTTCATGCTGATTGTTTAGAAGGATAAAAAAAGGGGAAAGAATGCTTGTTCTCTTTAAATGCATTAGGCCAGTTTCCTGGTTAGTATATAAACTAGTGCCTTACCTTCTTATATATTTTAACCTAGGATTCACCATTATAATTGAGGGTCCAGTTGGAAATGGAGGGATGTATTAGAAATTGTAAAATAAAGGATTAGTTTTCTACTTAGACAATTAAGGTTTGAGAGAGCTAAGAGAGAATACGAGCAGGAAAACCTTCACTTCTCTCAAAATAGAAAAGAGGAGAATTGGCTTTAGTGACAAGTTTGTTTTATCTACAGTGTGTCCTTAAATTAATAAATCAATAATATTTGGGTGTGAAATCCAATTGTATGATAAATCAATAAATTAGTTATACTCTGTTGCTTTTGTTTTCTATGCTGGACAGTATTCAGATGACACACTTCTCATTTCTTTTTTGTTAATATCAAAAGAACAATATGGAAAGGAAGTCACCTTCTCTTCTTTGCTTTTCTTCTATCTGTTGTTTTTCTTTTTATTTTCTCCACCTATTTTCTCTGAAGAAAAAATGCTGCAGGCTATATATCAAAAGGGAATTGTAACAACTTAAGCTGCATTATTTTGTCATATTGTTCTTCATCCATGTTTACTTGTTTCAAAAAACTTGCAGTCCATTTTATACGTTCAAGAATACAAGAGTAACAAAATGCTGATTACCTACTATCCGTTGTATGTAGGCAACTCCTCAGTTACGTGATAGCAAGCTAGTTATCTCGGAACTACCTGATCCCCTTCTCAAAGGAAATTTCCCTGAAGAAGACATGCAGATTATGGCTCACTTAGCCAGAGAATGTCTGCAGTGGGATCCAGAATCTCGGCCAACCATGAGTGAAGTTGTTCAGATTCTCTCTACTATTTCTCCTGATAAATTGAAGTGGAGAATTCTGCCTGTCAATCTTTCTTTGGTTAGTGTGATTATCTAGATGAATCTGATCATTTTGTATTTAAGTTGCTCATACTACCAAGTTTTTGTGATATTTACTCAGAGATTATGATACTTAAAAGCAATTAACTCTTCTTTCCTTTTTGTGGGTATATCTGTGATGTCTACTGACACTCCCAGGTTTCCATGGCATTCCTTGTTTTTATGTTTGCGAAATCTAACAAATCTAACCATTGTCTCAATAATTTGTCATGAAAGTCATTGTGAGAATTTGTTGGAGGTTGTTAGATTCAAAATCCTTGGCATGTTAGGCCCTTAGTGAACAGCGCCTCTACTTATTGGAATTTCATCTCAAATACAATAGAGAGTCTGGCAGTAGTCGGCTGATTTCTAAATTCTGGACAGGGTTCAGGTTTTGAAGTAACTCTATTCTACTGGTCCACACAATCCAACTTTATTTTCTTTGTTGGATATCCTTCTGAGTACTGACCAACCACTAGTAACGTTTCTTTGTTGAATAAAAATAACAGCTCTCTAAATTAGTTGTCTTACGTACTTTGCAGAGTTCCTCTTCTCACAACATGAAAGGATGCACTGAAATAGAAAGGCATCATGAGATTTCAGAATGCTCATTTGAAAAAGAAGAGATCGGTCAGGTTGAACTGGGGAGGTGGCAGGCAAAGTGCTCATTGCCATTGTCGATGGACCAACAACAATGTAGGGAGCGCTGTAAAAGCAATGACATGATATTGTCGTCACAGTACATGGAGAAAGTAACAAGGTTGACATCAAATGCTCAGAATTGGCAAGTTTCTGGAGATGAAACTGTGGACCTTTCAGAGCCTCGATTTGAATCATTTGTACAGACAAACTTTACATCCCTCTGAACCCTGGTTGCTGTCATAGTTTATTTCAATATGTTTTCTAGGTCTTATATTTTTATCGGATGGCAATACGAAGATCCAGAATGGGCCTCGATTCCTATATCGGGTTTTGATGATTCATTGAATCTGTTACTCAAAATTGCACATTTATGTACAGAACGAGCCCTACTTTATTCAAATGGAATCAATTTGTATACAATTCTCTGTGCCCTCCAAATCCATTCATTCTCTATTGTACCTCTAGTTCATTTGGTCAGGATGATGGTCGGAATAAGAGTGGTTAAATTCACTTCAAGAACTTGTGTCCGAAAGGAGTCCTTGAAGTACACTCAGTAATCTTTGATATGATACAATTATATGACATGACAATATCATGAAATTTTGTGATTTTTTTTAGATTTGTTGAAATATTTATGTAATTCATAATTAACGAGAATCACTTTATTTTCTCACAATATGATACAATTACCATTTAATTCAATTTAACTGGTTATTATACGTTTAACATATTAAGTAATATTAATATTAAATTGGATCCAAATACATTTTATACATGACTAAAAGTATGATATTATCAATAATCAATTAAAATCTTGTCAAAAAATAAGAGTATTGTTGGAAAATTGATAAATATGATAACAAGATGATTAGTCTGATACGGTAAGTGCATGACATGACCCATTATCAGGTCTAAAGTCTTCATCAATGAATTCAATGGTCTCCGTTGAAATATTACATTGCTGAGAAGACTTTACAAGGGAAGTTCCATATTTACTTCTATATTTGTGGTTACAGGATTTAGAACACACAAAACAAAACAAAACTTGTAGCACGTCGTTTCTCTTGGAACCTGCTGTTCTCCTTGTTGAATGTAAATCATGTACTTACCATGTCCACTTGCTTATAATATAGTGATTAACATAACTATTCTGGAATGTATTAAAAAAAAGAAGGGTAATCCAGTGGTGTTCTCCACACTGAATCTTTGGGCCATATGCTCTCCTTAATATCTCCTGACATAAGTCACCAACAAGGGTAAAAAAAAAAGGGAAAGTAATATTTTTAACTATTTTTTGGATGTAGAATAAGAAAAATAAGAATAAATATAAAGTGATATTATTATTTTGATACTATTACTATTCTATTTGGAAGTGATTTTTTTTAAAGGTGAATAAGTATGTATTAGAATAAGTGTTGGAATAAGTGGAAAACATGTAGATTAATAATAATCAACTTGATTATTAAAATATATATCTAGTTTAAAAAATATATACATCATATTATATATGTATTATTTAAAAAAAAAAATAAACACACCATATATATACATGTATCAGAATAATTTAACAGAATAATTTTATTCCACCTTTCCTACGGAATAGTTATTTTGAAATAAGTAAATTAGAATAGAAATTATTATTTTATCTTTATTTCATTTTTTAATTTACCAAACAAAATAATTATTTCTATTTCAACTTTATTCTTGATTTTATCTGGAATCCAAAAAAAAAAGTAGTACCAAACCTCTAATTATTCTCACTTGTGTGAAATTGTTTGGAAGGTTATCGAAGACCCTCAAAAAGACCTCCACTAACCTTGTCAAGAGCGTCCTTTTAACCGTGTTAAGAATAAGAATAAGAATGAGGATGGCAACCGCCAGTCACTGGTACTCCTAAGTCCTGACTGCTGCCGTGTAGGGTTTCCTTCCGTCCATGCTTCTTCTTGGTCGCTGAGGCGACCGACGACAATGATCACTACCGCGACCAGCAGCAGTGCATTCCGAAACCCTAACGATCTAAACAAGAAGCCGAGAAAGGACGTCGCCGGAGGAGGCCACGGGGATGACGAAGAAGAGGAGGAGGAGGATGGTAATGGGGGCACAGGGCTCGAGGCTTGGGAGAGAGCTTATGCAGACGAGAGGTCGTGGGAGTCCCTGCAGGAGGACGAATCGGGCCTTTTGAGGCCTATTGACACCAAGAAGCTCCACCACGCTCAGTACCGGAGGCGGCTGCTCCTCAGATCTTCCGCTTCGGATTCTGCTGCTGGATCGTCCTTGAGGATCCAGAAGGGGCTCATACGGTATCTCTGCGTCGTCATCGATCTCTCCAAGGTACTGTACCAATCAATTCAATTGAACTTCTAGTGCAGATCAATAGAAAAGAATGCCCTTTTTTAATTTTCTGTTTAAATCTGCATTGTCTAAAGAGAAGAAAGGAAGGGGACAACCTCACTTTAAGAGAAGAATGAAAGATTTTTTACTTGGTCTGACGCACTCGAACATGAGAAGGATAAGTTATTGGAATAACGAGTGCAATCACCATTCTCTCGACATGGTTTAATTCGTGTTATCATGTCATCAACTTATCAGACTCCTTGCCTCTCCGCGCGTATCTCCTGGGTCATGTGAAATTACAATGTCGATGAACGAATGCATTTGTTTTTGTTCTTGTTGAGCTTGTTTCTTATTAATTGAGAAAGCATTGAAAAATTGCAAGTATGTTAGTAACTTCCTGAAAGCTTCAATCAGAGTATCGTGTTTTATTAGTGTGTTTGTTATAAAATGCAGGCTGCTGGACAGATGGATTATAAGCCCAGTAGGATGGCTGCTGTCACAAAATGCACAGTGGCTTTCATCAGAGAGTTCTTTATCCAGAACCCACTAAGTCACATTGGCCTAGTTATAATAAAAGATGGTGTCTCTGAGTGTTTAACAGAACTTGGTGGAAGTCCGGAATTGCAAATTAAGGCTTTGATGAGTAAACTTGAATGTTCAGGTGATTGTTCATTGCAGAATGCCTTAGACCTCGTTCATGGATACCTTAACCAGATCCCATCCTACGGCCATCGAGAAGTCTTAATATTGTATTCTGCTCTCAGCACTTGTGATCCCGGTGACATAATGGAGACCATTCAAAAATGCAAGGAAGCCAAGATAAGATGCTCTGTTATTGGTCTCTCACCAGAGGTATACATTTGTAAGCATCTTTGTGTGGAGACAGGGGGCTCATATAGTGTTGCACTAGATGAGGTAAGGATGACAGTTTCATAGATCTTTTTTTCTTTTCTAAAGTTAACTGTTGTTTGATTCGAGCTAAATCATGTGGTTTTATCTGTGTAGTCTCATTTTAAGGACTTATTGTTGGAACATGCGCCTCCTCCCCCTGCAATAGCAGAATTTGCTATTGCTAACCTGATCAGGATGGGCTTTCCTCAAAGAGGAGCAGATGGTGTCATGTCCATTTGTTCTTGTCACAAAGAAGCAAAAGTTGGCGGAGGTTACACGTGCCCAAGATGTTATGCACGTGTTTGTGAACTACCAACTGACTGCAGGATTTGCGGGTTGACGCTTGTTTCATCTCCCCATCTGGCAAGATCTTATCACCATCTTTTCCCTGTAACACCTTTCAATGAAGTGACCTCAATTCCCAGTAATTTACATCAGAAGTTACCAAGGACTTGTTATGGTTGCCAGCAAGAGCTTGTGAATCGTGGTATGAGTTTTATTCAAATTGACGATTGAAACATTTAGCTGGTTTTGTATAGGGTATATGTATATCACCTTGAGACCGACATACATTCACATGTAGAACGTTCACTAAGATTTGTCATAGTAAACTGTATCACATGTAGAATTATATTATATCAGCCGGTTAGTGCTTAAGAAATTAAAGATCAATAAAAATATTTCTGAAATATTTACACAGGCTAATGCTAATTAGTTCTAAATAATTTTTTTTTGTAAATAAACACTTCAAAAATGTGAAATATCATTTTCTTTTGCAAAAGTTATGGTAATCGATACTATATTTCCTTTTTTGTACATCCTGCTTATAGGTTTCTGTAGTTATGGTTGCCTAAAAGTTTCTATTGTATTTGAGTACTTCCTCGTCAATGCTTTTTTACTTCCCTAGTAAAAACGATCTTCTTTACCCCTTTTTTAGTTCATTTTTTAGACAAGTATTCTTCAACAATTGAACTTATTACAGAGTTCATTTCTGTAATTGTTGCCATGTATTCCCTAATTTTTGTATCTGTTATCTGTTTTCATTTATGTTTTTTTACTTTCTTGATAAGCCTCACGCTCTTTGTATTTTCCTTTTAAATGATTTCAATAAAATTCTTGAATATTGCTCAAAATAAATAAAAAAACTAATTTCAGAGTCTTTTGTCATTCCTTGACTTGGTGCATTTGAGTGCATAAACATATTAATTTTCCATTTGTGTGCTAATGGAAACAACTAATCTACTACTTGCATTTGTCCCATACATCTTGAATATTGCCTAAAAATCAATATTTATAACTTTGGTTGATGAAAGGTTATGATTGGGAAATAAATTATGTATAAGACTTCAGCATGCACTATATCTGAAAAAACAGTTCTTGTTCAGTAGGGCAGCAAAATGTGAAAATGAAGATGACCGATTGTGAGGCTCATTATAGTCATTGTTTCTACAATTTTCGTTGCATTGCTTTTAGATCTTCGGTACAAAATGAATAATTGTAATTTTGTGTCCGCCAAGTATAAGATTGCATGACAACTTTTTCATCTTCAATTTTTTGTTAGCAAGTCTGGGAATTTACCTGAGAGAATTCCAAAAAGTCATCCTTATATGCTTTCATCTTCTTCATTCTGAGTGAATGATGTTGAAGCATTTGAAACCTAGGAAAGCAGACAAGAATTTCTGTGTTATGCATGCATTTTTTTAATCTCCTTGGATCAATAATTGATTTGATAATCACAATTATTGAACCATTCATCCAGCATTTATGGAAAATAGAAGCTGTGTGCTGACTGTTTATCAAAGCCAAGTTCGATCTCCTGTTGACGAAATTTCACGGAAATGTTTTAGATTTTGGCTTATACAGAAAACATCATGTTTCTGATCTGTGTCTTGACATGTTGGTGTGTCAATTAACATATATTATTTTTCATGTATACAATTTTCATTTCAACCGACATGAGACATTTTTAGTGTGATTAAGTGAATTTTTTTTGCATTGCCATCATTTTGCTATAAATATTTCTTTACCAATTTTCTTCTTCTTTTATTCACATGCAAATATCCTCTATATATCTAAGACTGGACCTACATTAACTATAGCATGTTCAGATGTCTATTTTAATAACTAACTCAAAATTTCAACCAAGGAAATGTAATTTAAGCATGCTGTGAGATTGCCATATGCCAATTGACTATTGTTTTTATTTACTAAAAACAAATATATTATCTAACCATTAAAAAAATTAAACATCCAAAACAACACAATTCTATGTTAGCAATATTATTGTCTATTTGAATATGCTTGCTTTTGTTTAATCCTGCTAGCTTTGTTGTCTATTGCAATGATATTTTGTCTTTGTGCACTATATATTGTTGGACAATGGTAATTTACGAAGTAAGACTTGAAATCAAGAATGCCGCTGCTTAGTGTGTAAGAAGTTATAAGTAGTTATCATGAAAATCATTGGTTTGTTTGTAGGTTAGATTATTGTAGATACTGATGTATTTCTTCTGTGATTGATTGATTTTTCAAGTGTCTTGTTATTGACTTAATTGATTACTTTCAAGTTTGGGAAATAAGCCAGAGTTTTTTGTTTTCACTAGATTTGCTTGAAACATGATGCCTAGTTCATATCCTTTTGAAGTTTAGATTTTCAGTTAACTGAAACACTGTGGTTTCAGAGTCTCCACCATAGGTTCAAGTCCTGGTGTCAATGATCAAGTACCAATTCAAAATATAAAAAGATCAAGTTTCTGAGTCAGCTTACTCTAAGAAGTTTTGTTTTGATGTGTCAGCTTTAATAAATTAATATATTCAAGCAACGCTTACATTTTCTTGGGGAAGTCTTATAATTAAGATTTCTTTTAGATTATAGCAACCTTTGGTCTGGTCAATCTGCTTGATCTGAAAATGGCTTTGTATAGGGTACAATTTGACATTTTTTGGTGATTGATTTCTAGATTTAGATTTTAGATGGAACTATAGCTAGATTATACATGGCGTCTTATATAAGGATGCAATCCTATTTATGCTGTGCTAGAGTCCACATGTCCATAAACTATGAAACCTTGCATGTGGATGAGAACCCAACACATTAAATGCATAAATCTGGCTTTCCTCATAAAATTTGGATAAATTATGATGGTGATACATCATAACGGATTTTTGGTAATTTGTATGCTTATTGAGTTGCACACTTAATTAGTATGATTATTGTGATTCTAATTCTCCATGTCATATTTCATGCAGGGAGCAAATCCAGTCTCCACGTTTCATGTCCCAAGTGCAACCAACAATTTTGCCTTGATTGTGACATCTATATCCACGAGAGTTTGCATAATTGCCCTGGTTGTGAGAGCCAATGGCATTCGAAGGTGGCATATACTTCCAACAAATAATTTGTGTTCCCGACATGGTATATTCACGTTACCGTGGGAATTTCCATCTGGTTACTAGTAGATTGCACCATCTTTTGGTGCCCTGATTATATATGTGGCTGCTGCAGTTGTAAGCATATTGAAGTTGGCATAGTGCAGTTTTTCCCACAGCCCACGCCTTTTTTGCATTAAAGAGACCAGTTTGAGGTCAATCATAAATAGCAGGAATGGGAGTAGTGAGCGGTGGCTGCTACATAAGTACATTTTGGTGCAGTCCAAGTTCTGCAGAATACTCTGTAGATTTTGTGAAATCAGAGTTAAAACGGTACAATAATGATCGAGCGTATATAATTGCAGTCTTCTATATTCTTTTACAAGCCAAATGTCTTTGTGAATCTTGATACTGCTGACCTTCTGTTGTTATAGACTGAGATGATCGTTACCAGCTTATATGGTTGGAGTTGTTTGTTATGAGAAACCATGACCATATAGTGGGATTGGGACATGGCGGTTGTTGTTAACACTTGGATTGTGAGACTATGGTGGAAAACAGGAAAGGTTGTCTTGCAAAGTAAATCTGTACTAGTACGGTAATCACTTAATCCCTTATCTCTTCCTCTATCCCCTGATTTTCAACAGAAAAACGTCATGCTTGCCACAGTATGCTTTATACAAACCATGCTGCAGGCCGTATGATATTATCAAAGTATCGACTATCGAGGATGGATGATGGAGATATTTTGTCAAATATTCTTGAATTTATCGATCACATCAAGTCTAAACCATTTAAAGTTGAGTTGATTTTAGATACGATTGTTATGGAGAAAATGTACTTGATTTAACTTGAGGAATAAATTGCTTCTGCTGTTGTCGTAGATTGCCAGCTCTCTATTTGGTTGGCTGCTGCATCGACATTGTCCATGATCTGTATCGTGCTGTCATGTGTGAAGTGAACCTTCCAATTAACACCCCAGCGAACTGCAACACCGACGTCAACAATTGCTTTGCATTTTTCTACATCTATCAGATTATCACCATTTACCACCATATCATCTAGAAGTACTCATGTTTATATGAAAATTTATCTTTTAAAATGTTTGGCCTTATAACTGAAGGCTAAAATTAGAGTTAAATATACGTGACATGATTTAGAAATGGATTATCATAAAGACATGATTTAAGGGCCTCAATTTTTAAAAGATTTAAGTCATAAAAGTGAAGCATATCTGATTGAGGGTCGAAGGTATACCGGCCGTTGCGAAAATGAATTTGAGATAGACCAAAAAAGGTAATATAGAATTTATTTTCTGAACACCATAGAAATAGTAGAAATGCTACGAAAGTCCACTTGAATGGTATGTGAATGGGGTTGTATGAGCATACGATCAAGATATTGTTATGCATCTATTTTTCTAAATTTATTTCTTTAAATAACCTTATAGAATTATACTACAAACTAGGTGAAGTGGAATTTTCGTTGCAAAACATTTATCATTACTGTTTCATCTAGAGATCCTGATTTTTAGTAAATTCCATTCATTAAAATTGACGTGTTATACAACACTAAAATAAAGTAAATAAAATGTTCACCATTACTCTTTCATCTTAGCATCTCATGCTTTGGTAAAAATCGTTGTGTTAACCAGTAGTAAGATAAACTCGAAAAAAATCATGCAATCAAAGTATGTTATAAATCATCGACATCACCTAAAAAAATACCGTTAGTTCATAGAGTAGAATAACAAGTAGTAGATTATGAATTTCAATTTTAAAATAAAGTGCAAAAAATAGGCTGTTGTTTGTAATCAAGTAAACTCTGGAAAAGCAGATTCAACTTATTCGGAGAACAGTTCATAGAGACGAAATGTTTATATAAAACTTTTTTATAACTATTTCAGAAGAATTATGAAAAATGGGTTAGAATATTTTTGTTAATGTAAATCTGTAGTCCTTTTTTTAAAAAGAAGTCGAACGCGGCGAGAGAGAAGCACTGGACACAGAATAATGGTAACCCCATAGGATTACGATGGTATTGGGTTTTTAAAAGGAAGAAAGGGAGGGACAGAGACATGAAGCAGGACTGCAGGAGAGGACCGTCCGCTTCGGTCATCATTGCCTCGCGACTTCTCCTTTCTTCCCTCTCGTCTTGTCCCTTCCCCTCCTTTGGTGGTAGTGGTGGTGGAGCTCCTCCCTCGCTCCCCCCCGCTCTCTCTCTCTCTCTCTCTCTCTCTGGTCCATTCCATTTCATTCCATTCCATCCGTGATTCGTCCCACCACTACCAGATCTCATTCCCCGTGATTGCGGGCGTCTAATCTCTGCAGGTATTGATTTCTCTTTTCCCAATTGTATGTCGGCTCGGATTCTTCTTCATCTCCTGCTCGATCCGAATCCGATGTTCCCCCGCTTTTTTTTCTATGCGATGGTTTCATTGCCAATTTTGTCTTTTGATTTGACATGTTTCGGTGGTTGATGAAAAGGCTCCGCTCCCGAACACGAATCAAATCAAATCAATAAAGAATCGATAACATGATTGGTGATTGTTATGTTGTTCATGTTGAGCCTTTTGATCATACGTGATCTATGACTGGCCATCTGTTTCTGAGCCTTTTGGTGATTGCTCTCTAATCGTTGTTAATTGTTCTTTCAGTTTTTTTTCCCGTAATATACAAAATATTATAATCTTTTCATAAGGGATGTTCTTAGAGAACCATCTAAATGAAGTTAGAGAAGAGTCTGTGGGATGAAGCTTGAAATGAGATAGGAATTTTGAACGTTGAGTTACAATTCGGCCCTTTTAGGAAGGTTACAATCTGAAGAATGTGTTCCAAAATGAATCTCAGAGAAGCAGAGTGACGACTTGTAACGCAACTTGAATCTGAAGAATGTGTTCCAAAATTAATCTCAGAGAAGCAGAATGTGTTCCAAAATGAATTTTGATCGTTGACTAGTAATTCGGTCCTTTTAGGAAGGTACAATCTGAAGAATGTCTTCCAAAATTAGAATAATTAGATACTAACATACGATTACTGCTTAAAGAAAACTCAGGGGAAACTGTTGGATAATGGTTTATGAATTTGTAACAAGTGTTCATGTTTGGCAAAATATGTAACGGAAAATGACTTCTTGCCTGTATTCGCTTCGTATCCCTTACTTCACTAACTATTCTACCTTAATTTCTCATAATGCAGCTAATTGCAGATCGTACATCTGCACTTATCGTTGTTCTCAACACAAAGACTTATCTGGAAGGAAAAAAATACATTACTTGTTCTCTACAACATCCATGAAGAAGGTTTTTGGTCAAACTGTTAGAGACCTGTAAGACTGCTGCGTGCTCCTCTTCTTTTGCTTGTTCTTTTGGTGAATTTTGGTTTCATTGTTTGTCATGAACCATACACTGCTAAATGTTGGTTAGCTTGATGCACTCTTTTAACAGTAGTTTAATGTTTTTGATTGAACAAAATGATATCAGTGTCAAATTTCGTTTCCAGTATCTGAACAATAGAAATCAATCTATATGGTTGGTGATTTTCTCTTTGATCTTCTGTAGTAAGAGAGAGGTAAACAAGAAAGTTCTAAAAGTGGCGGTAATTGAACAGAAGGTCAGTGTTTCGGCGATAATGCTTTTTTTTCCCCATTCTAAATTCTAGCTCTACTTTACCAGCCAGATATTAATGGTTGAACTAGTATTTAAATACTTGCTTGTGTTCGTTATTATTCTCTTGCAACTTTGTAGATCCTTGATGCAACCAACAACGAATCTTGGGGTCCTCATGGATCACATTTGGCAGATATTGCACAGGCTACACAGAACTAGTAATAACTACCTTTGTCCTCTACCCCTCTTGGGGCTTTTTTTCCCCCCTTTTATTTTGTATCGTGAAGATTTATATATCTAAACTTCCTGCAGTCATGAGTACCAGTTGATCATGTCGGTTATTTGGAAAAGGATTAATGATACTGGAAAGAATTGGCGTCATGTCTATAAGGTAATTCATCTATATTTCCTTTATATCTATGTTGCAAATGTAATTTTATGCTTGTTAAATTTCATGGTTTTAATATGCTCTTTTATTCTTTTTTCTTGTAACATTCAATATGGTGATTTCCCATGACTTACTGGTCTTTGTTCCAGTCAACATCTTTCTGTACTTTGGATTCTGGGTGTATTGTATCATTATTTGCTTTACAAGCTGAAGATGTTGCATTATGACAAGGACTTGTATATTAGATAAAAACATATTTGTGCTTTTGTTCCATCTGGTGTAGCAAGTAACTCCTGATACCATGGAATGACAGGGTTTAATTATCCTTGAATATCTGGTGGTAAATGGATCTGAGCGTGTCATAGAAGAAATCAGGCAACATGCCCATCAGATATCAGTAATCTGCTTTATTTGTTTATTGGTGAAATCTCTGCCTTTGTCACAATGCTCTTTTTAATATTTGATTATGGCTACGGTGCAGACCTTATCTGATTTTCAATACATTGATTCAAGTGGAAAGGATCAGGGAGTCAATGTTCGGAAAAAATCACAAAGTCTTGTGTCACTAGTTAGTAGTAAAGAAAGGATACAGGAAGTTAGAGGGAAAGCTTCGGTATACCAAGAGAAGTCAGTGCCATTTCTGTACTGTTTTAAACTAATTAATAGTTTATATTTGAGAATTTATAATGTTCTATCTATTTTTTCTTATAGGTACCACATTAAAGACGACGATCATAATGGTTATGGGAAGGGACAGTCTAGAAGTCACCCTGGAAGTTATGATAACTATGACATTCAATCTGGAAATGACGATCATCATTTTGGCCAAAAAACAAGTAACTCTGACATAGTTAAAGACCATTCAGTTGATGCTAATGATGATCGGTATTCCTCTCAGTATTTCTCATCTTGGTTGTCTATCTTTTACATTTTATGAAAATAAAGCATTGGCTATCTTTTCCATGTGTGATATTCCTGCAGTTCCAGATACTGTAATTACAGCAATTGTTTCTGTCTTCTTGAGATATTAGTGACCATAAAGACAAGTATTCTTTCTTGCACCAAATGCTATCACGCTCTTATGCCAATCTTCTCACCTTTCATCTTTCTCTACTACCATATATTTCTACTTTTCCCTATACTGATGCAGTCATATTTATTTGTCTATTTATGGTGCTGCTCGATTGGTCCATCAAATATACAGTTCTTGTATTTTACAAAATATAGGATCATATATTTGGTCTTTTATAATGACTTGTAACTTCTTTAGTGCTTCTATAATCGACCAGTCTTGTTAATTACATGTGCATATTTATACACAATATACATTATATTGTCAACAATCCTAGTAGTAACAAATGCTCTTACTTTATCAACAAACATTCTTTCATGGGCCATTCATCATAAAATCCAATGGCACTGCAATTGCAGAAACCACCATCTTGAGAATCTAATCGATGGTACTTAAGGATTTGATACCACCTGTAGTAGTCAGGTTCTACTCTTATGTATGTTTTTTATATGGCTTTAATGAACACAATGAATTACTCGAAAAAAATCATAGTATGATGAAACAGAAGAAATTATTTCTATATCATTTGGAATCTTTGTTCATATCCAACTTGAATGTGTATTGTTAGGCAGCTGGAGCATAAGTTTACTGAACAGAATATTGTTGCACCACCCAGCTACGAAGAAGCAACAAAAGATGCACAAAATGACATCCATACAGAAAGGTATTAAGATCACCTTCACAATGGATTCCTTGACGATGTAATGTTACATTTTGTTTCCTTTGGTTCCCTCCACTGGATGCTAATTTTCTCTGATATCCTAAACTATGCTAGGGATGTGGAAACCTTAACATATTCACCACAAGAGAAAGCATCACCTTCTAAACCTAAACTGACATCTTCAGCTGAAAGTACAAATCAAGAAGCTTCTGTTAAGTTTGACCCATGTGGTTCTGGTTCAGGTACAGCATTAAGATCCATGTATTTTCCATCTGTTATCGCATTTCCTCTCACTTGGCTATGTTTTTAAGCTTGGGTTTTTGTATTAGTTTTGTCAGTGGCATATTTCAGTGTATGGTATTATAAGTTACTACCTTTTCTTTTCTTTTTTTATTAGTACATTTTTCTCCTCTTTACTTGAATTGCAGTCATACAGAAATTATTTTCTTTTTGCGTTTTATGCTTTAAAAGCAGCACATCGTGTATTCTTTGCATCAAATCCAACAAAACACTCACCAATTGAAATTTCTGTCCAGCAAAGTCAATCAGGCTCTGGTTTTTTCTCAAAACTCTTCCTTATTGGGAGACTGAGCCCGCAGGATATTAGTCTAGATATTTTTGTCCAGCTTGTTTTGAAATCACTCTAAAGTGTTAAAAATTTCGTCATCTAGTGCATTTCTGAAAGTACCAGATATCAGCAACCAGTAATGGCTAATCACTGATCCTGAAGTAATGAACTTAACTTGTGCTTGTGTGTCAACTGTTTAAACTCATGACTTACCTGTACCGCTGTACATTTTGAAGTCCCTAGCCTGAATACCTGATCAATACATTTTAAGCATTGAGCTTGACCTAAGATAGAAACTGAATTTGAATCCTGTCCTTCATCAACTTGAGAAGTTTCTATGGTTATTGTGCACCTTTTGCATGATATTATCACAGGACAATTTTTTAGTTGTTAATTTTTAACTAATGGAATTTCTGAGGGAGCCATTTGCCAAAATAAGTTCTCTTTGCAATAAATTGTTTATTTATATTTTGATTGTCACTTGCTCAAGTCTCTTTACATTTTTCCTTTCCATGAACATATCCACTGATGGATGCCTTTTTGTTCTTATCAGCTGCACCACACATTGCCAATGAAATGGACTTATTTGGTTCTTTCACGGATGACTCCACGAATTCATCATTTCCTTTGCCAACGACGTCTAACACTACAGTGGAAACTGACTTAACTTCAATACTAGGTTTCAATAACAACTTTGCTGCTCCATCGTCTGTATCATCTGTTCCAAACAAGGTATGGACAGGGATCATTTGCCCTCATCTCAAACCTTATTGCAAATATATTGTTGTTTAGAATTAAGTGACTAATGAAAATATTAAGATAGAATAGCTCAATATCTCATGAATTGGATTTATCTCATGAAAAATAGCTCAGTGTCTAACAACCTTTGTATTAGTAGGATTGTATGAGATGAAAAAACCCAATTGATATTTACTTAGTTAGAAAAACATATGTGTACGTGTACAAAGAAAAGATAACTTTCTTGATATATTGATGCAATTGAGGTTGTGTGATTGAGTGTAGATAGTGTTAGAATAATCAAAAGACTCAGAGGAAACTTGAAATTTTCAATATAATATACTTGTGTCGAGGAGCAAAATAAAGCAATAAATCACATTACATTTCCATTTTTTCATTCTCATTTACATTGTGATTAAGGATGTGTGATTGAGTGCAAATGGTGTTAGAATGATCAGAACAATTAGAGGAAGTTGATAAGTTTCAATATAATATACTTGTGTCAGGAAGCAGTATTGAGCAATAAATTTACATTACATTTTCCCTTTTTCCTGCTTCATTTATATAATGATGTTCGTATGTTTATTTCTCTCTCTTTCATGTATGTCTCATTAATACTTGTTCCCTTTGCCAAATGCAGCTTTCTGAAGATCCATTTGGGGATTCTCCATTCAAGGCTCTTCCTCAGGAAGATGGCATAACTCAACCTCAAAAAGAAACTTCCTTAAGTTTAACACAACCTAGTTTCAAGTCAATTGATACTTCCAAATCATTGCCATTGTCAGGCACAACCCCAACTGTGGAAAATTACTCAGGATTTGCTTTTGAAAACTCCAGCAATAATGGTGTCAATCATACCCTCTCTAGTGTGCTAAATGGTCAACCTGCTTCCACCACTTCAGAATTATTTGTGCAGGATTTACCTGTTGCACAGTCAAATAATGACATTCTTGGAGACATTTTCCCACAAATTGGATCCACAATTGCTACTTTTTCAGAGGCTGCTCCAGCACCGACTTCGGTTGGATCACAAACAACTACTTCAAGCCTCTTCATGCAAGCATCATTGTCAGATCCAACAAATCCCTTCACCCAATCAGGTATTTCATCAGAAGAAGCTTCTCCAAACCCCTTCATTCAATCAAGTGTATCGTCACAAGCAACTCTTCCAAATTCCTTCGTTAAATCAAGTCTGTCTTTGCAAGCTCCCTCGAACCCATTCGCTGAGTCAGGACTATCAATGCAGGATGCTCCTCCAAACCCTTTTGCACAGTCAAGTTTAGCAACACAAGTCTCTCATTCAAATCCCTTTGCACAATCAGCATCATCAGTATCTATTGCAAACTATGCTACACACTCAGGCTTACCATCGAATGGATTTCCTCCAAGCTACATCACTCAATCAGGGTTATCATCATCAAAATCAGATACAAACCTTGCTAAATCAGGCTCATTGGCCTCAGTGGCTTCACAAGGGTTTCCTCCAAACCATGTGGCTCAGTCGGGGTTATTATCATCAAAATCAGCTATGAATCTTGTTGAATCAGGCTTGCTGACTGTAGTGGCTTCACAAGGGATTTCTCCAGACTACATGGCTCAATCAGGGTTATCATTGCAAGCAACTACAAACCTCACCCAGTTAGGTTTAAGTGCTTTAGCAACTTCTTCACAAGGACTTCCTTCAAACGACATTGCTCAATCGGAATTATCATCCCAAGCAACTCCAAACTTCTCTCAATCAGGATTGACTGATCCATTGGCTACTCAAGTGTCACCCCCTGATAACATCACTCTATCATCACAAGCAGCTCCAAACCTCATTCAATCAGGGCTAACAACTCCATTGGCTGCACATGGTTTGCATCCAGACCGTATCGCTCAACCAAGATTATCATCACAAACAACTCCAAATCTCGTCCAATCAGGGTTAATTGCTCCACTTTCTACACAAGGTTTTCCTCAAAGCGACATTGCTCAATCAGGGTTATCATCACAAGCAACACCAACCCTTGCACAATCAGGGTTGCCGGCTTCACAAGGGTTTCCCCAAACGTATATCGTTGAATCTGGATTATCATCACAAACATCTTCAAACACACCCGTATCAGGTTTACCAGCTCCACTGGCTTCGCAAGGGTTGCCTCAAACGTACATCATTCAATCTGGATTATCATCACAAACACCTTCAAGCACAGCTTTATCAGGCTTACCATCTCTACCAATTTCAAAAGGACTTCCTGCAAACTATGTTGCGCAAACAGGTTTATCATCATATCCAACTCCAAACTCTGCCCAATCAGGATTAACAACTGCATCAACTTTACAAGCAACGCCATCAACTACAACTGCGTCACTTACAAAAATTGTACAGCCAAAGGAGAAATTTGAGCCAAAGTCAACCGTTTGGGCTGATACTTTAAGTCGAGGTTTGGTCAACCTTGACATCTCTGGAGGTAATTATTAAACTACTATCTTTCATTACAATCGTAGCCATTTAAATTTTCAATATTAGATTGCATTTTGATTGAACTAGCTTCTAAGATTCAATATGGTATCACTTTTTGACAGCTAAAACAAACCCTTTGGCGGATATTGGCATTGATTTTGACTCAATCAATCGGAAGGAAAAAATGAAAGAGGAGAAAAACACATCAACTCCTATGTCTACTGTTACTATGGGCAAAGCTATGGGATCTGGCTCTGGCGTAGGGCGAGTTGGTGCAACAGGCCTTGCTCCTCCACCAAATCCTATAATGGGCTCTGGAATGGGAATGGGTGGCTTTGGCGGGATCGATGGGTATAGTGGAGGTATGAATCAACCAATGGGAATGGGGATGGGGTTGAACGTGGGTATTGGTATGGGTCAAAGTGCTGCAATGCAACCTGGTTTTGGAATGCCTCCAGGCTCAGGTGTGGCCCCTCATCCAGGCATGCCAGGTACTCGCTACAACCAAATGATGGATACAAATGACCATGGTTATCAACGACCATATGGTGGTGGATACAATTGAGGAAGATACAATGAGAAATGGTTAATGAAACATGAAACTGAAGATGCATTCTGATTTTCTACAACGCCAGAGGTAAACAGGTCTGCAAACATGGTAGTTTTCTTTTTTCTTTCTTTCAATCTATGTAGATTCCTTTCTCCATTTTTTTTTCCTTTGGTCAAATGGTTGTTCCAAATTTGATCTACAATATAGCTCTTACAATCACTCTCGTTTGTAATACTGTTTCCATTTTTATCAAATGCTTGGTTGTTCTACTGTTGCCAATTTTATCACCTATCTCGAGCTCACACTTGAGAAAAAGGGGTATACTATTCTTCAAATTCTTTTGTGGCTTAATATTATTTGGAAAATTCTTTTGAGCTTAATTTTATATGGAACCTGACGGTGTTTAAATTTCTTTCATGTATGTTATATGAGGTCTAGTAATTGAGTTACCCTATCCAATGATGGAAGTTGAGAATAGTACAGAGTACCTTTCAGGTGTGGGAAGGAAAAACTGCTAGACTTTGCACTATTGCCACTAAATTAAATGGGTTAATCTACTTGCTTAACACTGTTGCCACCATATTGCACCAGAAAGGAAAATTTATACAGAAACTGTGTTTTTTGATGGGTGATATATTAGACTGACTTCCATGAACTTCGCTTAACACTGTTGCCTCTGTAAAATTGTATGATTGCTTGACCTGCAAACTGTTCTTTTTACAAACTATTGCAAGATGTCAACTTGTAACAAAGTTGCGAAGGAGTCATCTCACGTTTCTTACGACTAACTACTCATCATACCGCGAATGACATAATCAAGATTGTAAATAAGATAAGAATGATAAAATATAGATAAAGGAGCATCAATCAAGATTAAAAAAGTCTTTAAGTTTCTAATGTAATTAAATGAAAGAAAAGTTACGACAATGATTAGAGTAGATACTACGCACTTTTTTCTAATGATTTTTATAAATATGGCAAATATATGAGACGATTTCAGTTTACCTATTAGGGAACATTGATTAGTAAAGAAAGATGAGAGTTAATTAACATATAGAATGATCTACAAGTAATGAATTGAAATGCAAAAACAATTCATTTCAAAAAAGAAGAAGAAGGATTGAGTTGTAAGGAAAAAACGCTATCGGCATGGTATTTGATTAATAAGTAATCAATTGACTTACCAATGAATTATATGACAAGAATTAAAATTAGTAGTGACATCAAAGACATGACGGTCACCAAACTCCCTCTTATTAGACAAATATTGAGAAAGGTGTAGCAATGATTTAAGAGGAGACTTTTCTCTTATTTTTGGAATTTCTGTAGCCTGATAGTTTTTCATTTCCTTAAATGAAAATCTGTGAAAATCTGAATTGGCGCTGGGCCTCGGTGCATCGTGAATGCCCAGGGTCTCCTTAATTATGACTTAAGGCTAGCCTGTATATATGGTTTTGAAAAGAACATCAAAGAAAATTTAAATGTAAGAATTTACATCTTCTGATAGAGAACATTTAATATATGCCTAAGAATATTAATATGTATGTGAGACTCAGGCTGCTTGCTTTGCTTGGTGTGGTTAAATGTTCGCCAAAATTCAATGTGATATCGCATTTAACACCATAATGGAACTAAAAATATCAATCGTATGTGTAAGTACTTTAGGTTTTGGGTTGAATTCTGAAATTTAAGACATGAGATTGGATTCTATCGAGGTCTTGACTTTCAATATATTCCAACTCAATCCTTCATGTGATACTGCCTTATATTTTTAAAACATGTTGAAATTTGTTTACCTAAAAAATACCAAGCAAGGATTGAAAACCCTATGTGTAATCGTTCTATGGAAATTTTGTTTCCATTTACTATTCTCATTCATTACAAATCGGTAGTTTAAAAAATACATTAATAAAAAAAGGAAATACACAATTAAAGAAAAACAAATAAAATTCAGGGAAAAAAATTGTATAGGATACAATATAGAAAGAAAATTAGAGGAAACACATAAAATTCAAAAAAATGAATAAATATTGACAACGATAAAATATCTACTAATAAGTTGTGTCTTAATAATGACAATTATAACACAATTATCATCATTATATATAATTGGCTTAGATCTTATGTATAGATTGAGAAAAAATAGGAAAGAATGTAGGAGAAAAGAGAAACGAAAATAATCAACTTAGATCTTATGCATAATAGGATTGAAATGATTGTCGATAGAATAAATAAGAAATTTAAAAGTATACATTATTGGTAATTAACTTTTTATCTATTAAGTAGAGGTAAAAACTAAATGGAATAAGTAGATCTTATGTGATGAGATAATATTGTTATTAAAAAACTGTTAGTCTGTCATTAAGGTAAATTAAAAGGAAAACCACGACAATATAAAAGAGGGGATATTAGATAGTGAGAGGAAAAAAAGAATTTTCCTAAGAGGTGGTAATTTAAAATTTTAAATAAAAAAGGAAAAAGCTTTTTTGTAACCCCACTTACAATTCTTGAATGGGGGGGGGGGGATTACGTTGAGATTAAAGAGAAGTTGGTTCTATCTAATATTTAAACGAAGATATTATGTTAAGATTGAAATAAAAGAATACAGACGTACCGAATATAATACTTAAATGGAGAGACCAAAAAAAAAATAAAAAAAAATCACAAAGACATTTGGTGGCAGAAAGGAGGTAGTGACTCTTCTGAGCTCTCGTTGTGTACTGGGAATAGAGTCTTCGAGCAGTACACTATTATAGATATGAACATCTTGCACTGACTTTTCAGTACTGGTGACTGCTGTTTACTTTTGGGAGTACCGAAGGAATCTTAGGCAGCAAAAGTCAAGTTCTTTGTAGGAAAAAATATTAGCTAGCGTTTAGATGGTTCTGATCTCTGGGCAAAATGTTTGACAAACAACTTTCGTGAAGAAGAGAGAGCATAAATTATCCGTTCTATGGGTAAAAGACCACTTTTTGCTGCCTAAATCATGAAAACATCTAGGATTCGGGTAGAACACTATGGCATTCTCAAGAAATAAGACACAACATGGAGGATATTATACATCACTTGGGTCTACAACGAGATGCGAAAACATGAACGGTGTCATTTCTAAGACGGAAAAGATATGACCTTGATCACAATGATCAATAAATCAATAGTAGAACCTGAATCAAATGTACGGAAAAAAAAGGGAAAAGAAAAGAAAATAGAAACTGGTAATTCTAGATGAGATGAATCAAATCACACGCTTGCTTCAAGCGTTGTCCGGTAAATATGTACATAAGCATGTGAGCATGTCCAGGTGAGATCTAGCAGTCTTCTTGGAACATTATCAACGTACGCATGCATCTTCGCCTACCAAATTAAGATTGCAATCATGCATCTTCCTTGATCTGCATGCGTCCTTGCATGTGGACATTGATTGCTTCATATGTATCTTTTAGTTTTAGCCACCAGCATCTGATCACATGCGTGATCTTACAAACTTTAATTTGGAAGACGATGCACGTTAATTTAGAAGACCTGGGGATCTTAATTACTTTCCATTGACGCCTCTACCATATGCATATATTAGATGATCATATATCTTACACCTGTCAGGATCTTAATTAATTTAATTAGTTGCATGCATCTCATCTACCGTTAAATATTAATGCATCATATATGATTAAGATCGTTTTATATATATATATATATATAGGATAAGGATCAGATGAAGACATGTCCTCTTTTTGCATATTTAAGGACAAGTCATTATAACCATTGATTTTATATCTTGTGGTGGATTTTTTGTTTACGTTTAAGTTTGATATGGTTACTCTTACTTGAAGGTAATCTTACCTTCTTCTTTTCTTTTTTCCCA
>JAMKQA010007130.1:0-10325 GCA_024699735.1 Posidonia australis
CAGATTCAACCAAAAATCACGGAAATCCTTTTCAAAACCATGCATTTCTTTTCAAATCCTTTTCGAAAACATTTTTCATTACAGAAATCCTTTACAAAACACACTTATTCTCAAAGCCAATGATTTATCTAAATCTTCAATTATATTAATATGTTAAATTGTTATTTAGCTTTGGAAATAGCATGCAATTTCGGACTTGGGTGACCAACGTCAGTTAGATGCGCTATGAACAGTTGGCTATTCATTGTGCTAGCAATCCGTGCCACTTGGATTTGCCACCAAGTGTCGCTAAAAACATGAGCTTATCATCTTCGCTGATAAGCCACGCCAGATATTTTACAGACAGGCATTGAAGTAGAAAAACTCATTAGAAAACTCACAAAAATCATCGAGACTACACCATTCAAGCCAAACACATTGCATAACATGCTTTACCATATGAATTCTAGGAATTTTGATAAAAATAGGGAGAGAAGAAGGGTAGGACGCGTACGGTTTATAGGGCCTCATGTCGTTGACAGTCGCTCGATGATTTGAGGTAACGATGACGTAGGGAGGGGTGGGGCGGCGAGGCAGGGCATGGCCCTGACAGGCGATGCAGCAGACGACGTAGAGCGGTGGACACTGTGATTTTTTCTGCACATTGGTAATTCTTGTTGATAATGCTCGCTGATAATATTTTCCTAGAGTACTTGTTACTGCTACGTGCCTTTAATATTTGCCTGGAATACTCGTTCAAAAGGTGCACCTAGACCACTGTGGATTGGGCTAACCAATTCATCAACCCAATAAAGGAAAAACAACACACCAATGATACATAATTATCACATCCATCAACATAATTTATTAATAATTAATCTAGGTTTATCTAACACAATTCAATTACATTCTTTCAGAATTCTTGGATGTTACATTTTCAATTCTTTAAGAACGAAAGGATTTGGTTGCAAAATTTCTCTTAGTTGTATAATAACAAAAGGTACAATGAGTTTTACGTAATTTTCTTTTAAGTCTTAGTTCATAATGTAACTACAAAATCTTAGTTATATTGAAATTGATAATTATTTTAGAAATATTACGACTTTATCTAGGACTTAAATGCAATTAGGATAACATGACAGAAAAAAAATATGACATATGACATTTAATATAAGGACTATTTGAGAACTCAAGCGTGAGTATGCATGACTTAAATCATAATCTACAAAATTTCCATCATTTTTATTCTCAGTTTTCATTCCATAAGGTTTTGGACATGATTTTACATAACTTAGAGACTTATATTCCATAAGATAAATGAAATCCTTAGTGTTACCTTAGAAGATTTCAACTTTATTGAAATAAACCAATAACTTAGGGAGGAAGTTGCAAAATGTTCATCTTCTTCCTCCTTAAACACCCACTCACGAAACAAATCTCCTGAACCTAACAAAACCCAACCATTCCACGATTCCCCTCCCCCTATACATACCTTCTCGGATGGCTGATTCTCTTCGTCGATGAGCTTCTTCGGCGGTGCACGGTCGGCGAAGTTTGTCTCCTCCTCTCACTCTGTCGACCACAACCTCCGATAACCCCTCTCCTCCTCATATTGTTCTCATTTTCCTCCCTCTCTTCACTTGTGATGCCACTGTTAGGTAGGTCGAGCTCTTTATTTATATGCCTCGAGATGTCCTTTCAAAATCGTCGTCTTCCCTATTTGTCGACATTGATGCCTCGACTCTCGTCACTACTTCAACTCCCGTTGACGTTTCAACTGACGCCTTTGGTCACGGTCGTTGTATTGAGGCCGACCTTACAACCAGGATATGCCATAGATATCGCCATTTCTTGTTACCATCGTGAGGATCAAGCTTATGCACCAAATAATATTGTACAAGAATGATGCATGTGAAGTGCATTCGAGTTTTAGTTAGAAATGAGTTGACAAGATCTAGAGTCAAACGAGGGGAATAGATGATGGGAATATTGCCAACATATGTCATTGCTATCTTGAAAAAAAGACGCTTTCAAAGGAACCGATGCAAAAACATTTGGTATCATCTCCTCAAAATTAAGAAAAAGTAGGGTAAAGGTCCCATGGTAAACCACCAATTAGATATTAAAATGAAGAAATATAATCTGTGAGAGAAGGCCTTGTTATTCTAATTTACTTTTCTACTTTGAAAGTGTTAGAATAAATGGATCCTTATATGGATCTTTGTATTATTCATTTATTAGATTACTTGTGGGTTAAGAATATGTTCTCCTATATATAGGAGATTGTAATGTTTTGTTATTATGAATAATATAGTATTCTCTTCCTATCTTTACATGATATTAGAACTTAGGGATTAAGAGAGAGAGAGAGAGAGAGAGAGAGAGAGAACACAGAAGAAGTCGTCGTCATTGTCATCGTTGCAATATCACTGTCGATGACTGTCGTTCCATGGGAAAACCTCCTTTTCGTCTTCAACTGGATCGTTGTTGTCAAAGCCCCTGGCCGTTGTTTTGTCGTCTCGCGCCACTTCTACTCCCTCGTCCCTTAGGCATCCTCATTTGCGTTGACTGTGTCATCTCAGACTCCGCCGACTCTGACAACGTAAACCCTCCTTCCAATAACCATATCTCCTTCACTCCCCTCCCATGGTTTCCATCTACTGTCTCTTGAGATTAAGCACGGCCTCGTTTGTGTTGGATAGGTGTCAGTTCTCTTCACTATCGTTAGAGGTTGATTGCCAGGTCCTACTTTTTTGTGCTGTCAAGGAGCATTGGTAGTCTAGTGGTGTCATCAAGGATGGATGTAAAGGAAAGGAATGTGTAGTGGGTGTTTCTCGAGATCCCTCCTTTTTTCTCCTTCCTCATTGTCGACTCTTCCTCCTATTGTTGTTGGCTCCACCTTTGATCCACTGCCTCTACCTCTACCAGTGATCTGGAGATGAGGTCGTCGTTGCATAGGAAGAAGAAGAACGTAAAGAAGAAGAAAAAAAGGTTAAAAAATGGGAAATTAGGGTTTAATGGAGATTTTACAAAAAAGTATTAAGTTCTTCTGAAATTGTGAAATTTATCTAAAAGACTTTGAAGTTTTTAATTTGTAGGAAAGTCTAAAATTTTCTTGATTTACCACTTCTACAACGTGCTACTGTCTTATGGTCAACATGATTAATTATTGTTGTTGCCTATCTCTGTTTGTGCGTGGACATGTGCTGTCTATGTTTTTCTTGTGTCTTTGGTTGTGTTAGTGTATTCGGAAGGTTGATTGTATCGATTTGCTGTCATTTGTTTACAAATGTTGTTCGTTTGTACGTGGTCGTGTGTTGTTTACATTTCTTTTGTGCCTTCGGATCGTGATGGTGTGCTTGAAAGATTGATTGTGCCAATTTGCTGTCATTTGTTTACAAATTTGGTTTTGTCTATTATCTACTGCTTTTACTACTTTCATTCCTTTTTAAGTCATGTAGTTTTGTTTAATAACATAAAGAATCATTATATAACAAGCTGTGTATGTTAGATGTTTTAACTTAACTGGGAGTGTTAGACTGAATAGATCCTTATATGGATCTTTGTGTTATTCATTTATTAGGTTACTTGTAGGTTAAGTATATGTTCTCTTATATATAGGAGATTGTAATCCTTTGTATTATGAATAATATAGTAATTTCTTCTGTAATGGAAAAAAGAGGAGAAACCTATTGTCTAGGGTTACATGTTACATATTTACGAGGTTGGATGTAAATGGATATCCAATTATCCTAATACAAAATAGCCTATATAATCTTTTAACAGTACTTAACTCTTAGCACTCTAACTGAGTATTTCAACTGTGTATGCAACATTTGGGCGTGTAACAGTCATATGTTTCCTAATCTACCAGTGTCCTCCAACAGAGACAATGAGCTATCCTAAAGATCTAGACTTTGATCAAATAGAGTACTCTGGCTTGCATCTTAGTAGACTTGCCTCATGTAAAAGGTTCAACGTATATTTTCTCTAGGACAACATTAACTTATTTCTAACGTAAGTAAACTTGATACCTAAGAAATACTTTGGTTTGTCCATGTCTTTGGTGACAAAATATGTTTACAAGTAACTCTTTGTCCTCTGAATGCCTACAATATCAGTATCAATGGTTAAAATATCATCCACATATACTACAAGAATTATACATCCACTTTTTGTGCGTTTGTAGAAAACAGAGTAATCGATAACACATTACCGAAAATCACAATCCACAACAATATTGTTGAATGTTTCGACAGACATGCGGGCTTTACTTGAGGTCAGAGATTGATTTCTTAAGTAGATAGACTTGATTCCCCTGAGCAATATACCCTAAAGGTTGCTCTATATATATCTTTTCTGTAATATCGTTATTATATAGGAAAGCATTCTTCATGCTTAATTAATTGAGCTCCCAAGAGTGGTTCATTGCAATGGAAAGAATGACATTTATGAAATTTAACATCGTCACTGGAGAAAAGGTCTCAACATAGTCTACATCATTAATATATGTAAATTCACGTGCTACGAGACGTTCTTTGTGTCTGTCAACCTTGTCATCAGACTTATATTTAATAGTAAACACCCACCTACTAGTAATCATATTTGTATTTGTTAGTCTAGGGATCAAATTTCATATACCTCGAGACTCTAAAGTCTACATCTCTTCATCCATAGTTGCTTTCAACTGTGCTAATAAGATAGCTTTTTGATAGTTTCTGGGAAGTGATTTAGAAGCAATAGACAATGCAAAAGTACGATAGACAAGGTGAAGTTTATCATAGCTAGCAAAATGTAAAAAAAGATGGATAATGGGAGTAGGTGTACTTTTTGAAGTGGTAATTGGTAAGTGAAAGTTTGTGGGTGGTAGACTCGTAGAAGGTGAAGAAGTAATAAGTAATGACTGTAGAGGGGTGTTGCCATCGATAATATACCTGTAAAGGATAAGATGTCTTGTTTTTCACAATAGTGATGTTAGTATCATTAGTGACTTTACAAGCATTAGTAAAGGAATACTCTCTACAAGTGGGTCAATATTGCCAAAGATGGATTGATTATCAAAGAATGTAACATTTGCAGACACAATGTACTTTATGGTAGTAGAGATGAAATATGGATACCCTCGCTGAGTACGAGAGTATTCAACAAAACCACAGTAAACAGATCGTGAAGTCAGTTTATCCAGATTTGGAATTAAATCTTGGATAAAAGCAACACAACCAAATACTCGTGGAGTAAGAGAAAAGAAATCTTTAACAGAATGTAATTGTTGAAGAGGAATCTCCCCAAGTAGGGTATATGGTATACGGTTTATGAGATAGGAGACTGTGAGAATTGTATCTTACCACATACTTGGGAACATGTATCTCAAGCATAATGGAGCGCGCTACATCAAGAATACGTTGACATTTGCGCTTAGTAATCTTATTTTGTTGAGATGTATGTGGACAAGAAGTCTGATATATAACACCTAGAGAATCACAATAATTTCTAAGGCTTATTTGAGTGAATTCCAAAGTATTGTCAGTGTGAAGAATTTCGGGACAAATAGAATATTGATTTATTATTTCTATAATTTTTTTAACAATATCAAGAACATTGACTCTATCTTTTAACAAATAAATCCATAAGACTTGAGAGAAATTATCAATAAACACAATGTAATATTTATAACTAGATACAAATGGTGTCTTGGTTGGACCTCATATATTACATTGAATCAACTCAAAAGGACTTTGGCTACGAACTAGACGAAGACTATGAAAGGTAGCACGATGGTGCTTATCTAACTTACAAGACTCACATTGAAAAGGAGAAACAGAAATCCAGGGAAGTGTCTGCTGCAACCTTTTTATGAGATGGATGACACAAGTGACGATGTCAAATGAGAGAAGGTTCTATTGTGGAAGTCAATGATGCAAATTCTCGAGGTATCTCATCTTTGACCAGTAAGTAAACTCTTTGACCACGCTTATGTTTCAAACGAATCCTCTTCTTCGTTTGCAGATCATGAAAGGTACAGTGGAAAGGGGAAAAGGTTACAAAACAATGAAGTTACTTTGTAGTAGCGTTAATGAATTAAAGATTAATTGGAAATTCAAGGACATAAACGACTGTCTATTATTAACTGAGACGTGTCATGAATAATGTCTTGTTCAGAAACACGATAAGTCCTACCATTAACAATAGAAACAGATCTAGTGTTAGGTAATTGGGATATATGTGAGTAAAGGTCAAGACTACCTGTCATGTGAGAGGATGTTCCTGAATTGTTCTTAAAGACTAATAAACCAGAGGTATTTGAAGTAGAAATAGTAGTATGTGATGTCATCGTAATGGAGGATTGTCGTTCTTAGAATCGAAGGAATTGAGCATACTCATCTTGTGAGAGTGTCATTAGAGGCATACTTGTAACAAGAGTAATTGTAGGTGAAGTATTCTATGTCTCAGGGGAAACCTGTGTCTAATTTAGTTTCCAAACTTCTCCCAACAACAATTTGATTGGTGATTTATACGACAACAATGCTTGCATGGTGTGCATCCTTTGCCATCTACAGTCTACGACCTCCTCTCCGACTAGAATTATGATCCCGACCCCGAATAACAACTATAGCAGAGTGATCAAAAGAAGTGGTAGAGGTGTCAGTGGAAATACGAAGAACTCGAGAAAAGGTAGTCTTAGGAGTAGAGTTTGTATCAAGGATTTGGTTCCGAATATGAGATGAGAGTTCTAAGGTTAAACCAGAAAGATAGGCTATAACGGTTAGCTCCTCTCTATATTGACGTATAGTGGCAATACAAGATCTCAAGTTCATCTAGAGAAGCTCTAAGTGAAGTAAAGTGGTTTTGTACAGATTGGTCTCCCATTTGTAGTGAGAAGACTGCTTGTATATCTTAAAAATACGAGAAATATTTTTCGTATATTTGTACATCTGTTTCAAGATATTCCAGGCCTTAAAAACATCACATTACGAGTAATATTTGGCTCCATATTATTTGTCATCCAAGAGACAATAGTTGAATCATTAGCATACCAGCTGTCTTTTGCATCAAGTGGAGGCTTAGTGAGATGCTTGATTTTGTGATGTGCAGTAAGAAATGTTTCAAAACTTTGCACCCACAGTAAGTTGTTCATTCTATCAAGTTTTTGGGAGGCTTTACTGAGGTTTTTAATAAAAGATTCCGTTGAAGACATGCTGATTTTGAAGAGGTAAAGTCTGAATAGTGCTGTCCATGTACAAAATAGTGAAAAAATACCCACAAATATATAATAAAGGGGTCTAGGAACCTTCAAGAGGCAGTAGATCAGGTGGACAATATGAAACCATCCTCAGTAGTAATAGAAGAGAGCGTACACAGTCCAATTCATGGATTGCATAGTAGTAGGAGCTGCCAACTAGGTTGTCGGTGGTAGAGCGGTCCCAATGGACTGTCAGACAGGCCCTACGACTTGTCTAAGGTGGTTGGAGTGGCCTGGAGAGGATGCTGACGGTTGTAGAGACTTGCATCGATAAAGGAAGGGCCTGACGGTCTTGGAGACGGTGGAGGAAGGGCCTGTTGGCCTAGACAACAATGGTAGAAGGCCTGAAGGTTGTGATGATGGCGGAAAAAGGGCCCAACGGCCCTAACGGTGCCTACAGAGAGGCCAGAAAGGCTTGGCGATGGGAGAAGAAGGGTCTGTGGATCCTAATGGTGGTGGGAAAGACTGGTCGACATCGGAGAGGTGGTCGAAGGAGCTGGTTGGTGTCGAAAAGCTATCGGAGAAGGTTGACAGTTGAAGAAACCCTAGGATTTGCTCCTATGCTCTGGTACCGTGTGAAATGGAAGAGAAAGAAGGACAAATCTATTGTCTAGGACATATTTATAGGGTTGGATGTAAATAGGTATCTAATCTAATTATCCTAATACAAAATAGTCCATATCACTTCTTAACAGTATTTAACTCTTAACATCTTCCCATCTCTATAGAAGGATTTCTATATGTTGATTCCATAGCTAGGTTGCTACACATTGATAAATTTTATCTACTCTATACTAAGAAATAGGAAGTATGGAATGAAGTTTTGTTACATGTTTTCATTAGCATACATGTGCTTGCATGGGAGAGGCTCACTACTTTTGCTATCTAACCGACATCCTTTTTTATATTTAACTAGATATGTGAATCATTTACTTCGGGACCTTTACATGCTGTGGATATAACAAGAGAGGTACGTAAATATGAAATGTGGTTCTGTGTTCTTTGTAAACTTGGATGTAGATGTTAGAAACTGACAACCATCTACTGGAAATATAGGCAATTAAGGGAGGCGCAGAAGCTGTTATAGCTGTTGGTGGTGATGGTACACTTCATGAGGTGATTTCTTGTTTTTTTTTTCTTTGTTTACGATGTTTATGGTGAGGTCAATATATGTGTGCCTGATGCCTTATTTGATTATTTGATCTTCAATCAGTAGGTTGTCAATGGCTTCTTTGAGGCAGGGGAGCCTCTATTTTCTTCTAGACATGGCACAAAACATTCCACTACGCTTGGTGTGGGTGATTACTGTTATATTTAAGCATAGCTTTGTTCTATTAAGTTTTTATCATTTATATATATATGGTATATATATTCTTCTTGTTGGACTTACAGGTGAGATTCTGACTATGTTTTTCTCCTCCTGCAGCTTATTCCACTTGGGACTGGATCAGATTTTGCTAGAACATTTGGCTGGTTGTTGCTCTTTCCATCTTCTTTTACACGATACTCTTATCAATATATCATTTTGTTACTGAAAGATGGGTCCTGATTTATCGTGATTCAGGAAAAATAACCACCTTGAAGCCATAGAGTGTATAGCTAAAGGTTCCTTCACTTATCTTACCTATGTATGATTCCACTGCATTTTTCCTAAATGTGATCTTCTTGGATCTATGGAATCCCATGTCTTTTTTATTTTTAGTACTATTTTATATTTTCCGTAAATGACAACCAGTTAACCACATGCCAACAACTAATATTTAATGGGAGGTTCAGAAGATTTATGTTTTTCTCAAGCGGTAGATGGATTTCATAAAAAACCTATGTGGAATGAGACAGAAACTACTATATTATCTCATAACAAAGGATTACAATCTCCTATATATAGGAGAAGATATACTTAACCTACAAGTAACCTATTAATTAGATAACATAAAGATCTATATAAGGATCCATTTATTATAACACTCTCTCTCAAGTTGGAACATCTAACATACACAGTTTGTTATATAACTGGATAAGAAGAAGACTTGATTTAAAAAAACATACTAACAGAACAGTCGGACTACTGCATCAACAAGTGGACTTGACAGGTTCACATAACGGAAACGACGTAAGATCAGAAACATCAATAAGTAGTTAGACTGCTATACCAACACGTGTGGACGTGACATGTCCACACAACAGAGACAACGTTTGAAAGTCGTTAAAGACAAGTATATATATATATATATTTATCTTCTTCTCACACATTCTTTTCTCTTTTTTTTCCCTCTGACATTTTCTCACCTTTTCACCTTTTTTTTTTCTTTTTCTCCTCTAACCTTTTCTCACCTTTCTCCCCTTTTTTTTCATTCTCTCTCCTCTATTTTTTTTCCTTCTTTCATCCTCTCTTCTCCCTCCTCACTGTTTCTTCTTCATCCTCCTCACCTGATGATAGAGGATCTATGGCGCAGACAGTGGAATGGTCCATCGGAGGCAGTTAGACGGCTCGACGGGGCCTAGGAGCGCGACTGGAGGCACCCTCGAAGGCTAACAGTGCGTGGGAAAGGCCTTGCATGGCTCGATGACACGACTGGGAGGGCCTGGGAGAGCTGGAAGCACTACTGTACCGGCTTGCAGGGCGTGACGGTGCAGGAGAGCCTGACAGCGCAGCGGGAAGGGCATGTAGGAGGCTCTGACGGCGTAGGAACTTTCGTTCTTCCTCTCCCCCGTTGCTCTTTTAAAAAAAAAAAAAAAAAATGTTGGATGGCTAACGGTTGGAGAAGAGAAATCGGGGCTATCGGCACTGGAGACGGCCTAAGACGACGAACGACGGCTTTGAGGGCTAGACTGCCCCTCTTGGCGGGATTGGAGGGGCTGGAGGCTCCTGACAGCGAGACGGGAGGGCTTGGAAGGGCGGAACGAGGCTTACGGGAGCGGCGGACGGCCTGGACGTAGCAGGTGGAAGACGGACGGAGCTGGTGAAACCTGCAGACGGCTTGGACAAGCCTTGTGGGACTGGCGGATGGCTTGGACAGGAGGGGACAAGGTCGGTGGCAACAAAAGAACATAGATCTAGGCTTTGGATGGGAAAAGTGGACAAGAGAGGGGGGGGGGGGGGGGG
>JAMKQA010007131.1:0-13212 GCA_024699735.1 Posidonia australis
TTAGGATTTGGTCCATTTACCAGCATATTGGGGTGTCTACAACATGTATGTCATGGTGTTAGTTATCTTCTTAGTGTTGCTTGGTCACCCAATTGTCCTTGAGCTAGTTATTCAGATGCTTCGTCAAAAGGTTTATCTGTTTGAACTCCTTTTAATTAAATGCATTACCACCCTTATCAAAAACAATTTTGTTATTATTTATTTGGCAATGGTTGTTTATATTATTCACCTTTTCCCCTCTTAGGCTATACATTGGACTTCAGATTTTCAACTTGATCAGTCTACATCATTACGTAGCCATTAAGTATAACATAAAAGAATTTTAGTGCTTTCTCAAGTTCTATTTTCCCTAAATATGCTTTGAGTTATACATATTTTTATCAATTTGAACTTTGTCCAACTAAAGATTTATTCAACACGTTATTGCTGTTTTTTAAGAAAAACAAAAAATATATGTTACACATAATAAATTGCATGTGCTGCCTACACAATTTAATTTGTATTGTTACCAAGATCATGAATTTAATCTTGTTCTTCCTTTTAGTTTTTGTTAATGCTCTTGTAGTGAAAGTATGATTCAGAAATGCTTTTTTTCTTGATTTACACTTGTTTCTTGATTTCTCATCATATTCCATTTTTTTCAATCTAAACATCTTATCATTTCTTTCTTTTGTAAAAAGAAAAGTCTTCTCATTGTAATTGAATGTATACACAAGTCATGGATGGAAAAATGTGTATGAGTTTTGTTCATGGGGTTCAGGAGTTTGTGGATTTTGCATATAGTAAAGGTCTGAATATTGTGGAAAGGAATGGATGGATTATATATCCTTGTAAAAAATGTGCACTGTTGAAAAAACAATCGAGAAGGGATGTGGAAATACATTTACGTACAAAAGAATTTGTAGAATGCTACAAGTATTTGTTTAAATATGGAGAGGCCTTTCAAAGTCATGAGAAAGTTGCTCTTCTTAGTATCAATCCCATTCTAGACATGGTGATGGACGTAATAGGTCCTGAATTTCATGTATTTGTTGATGAAGAGCTATATGGGAAATCTCAAAAGTTTTATGAGTTTTAAAGAAAGGTAGAGGAGCCATTGTGGCTAGAATGCAAGAATTACACAAAATTATTGGCAGTGTCTAAGTTATAGGCTTCAAAGATTGGCTACAATATGACAGATATCTGTTTTGATGCTATTATAGGTAAAATCAAGAAAATGTTTTAGAGAGCCATGAATTGTCGAAAAACTAATATGCAACGAAGAAGATGATGAGAAAGATGGGATTAGCAGATGTGAAGATTGATGCTTGCTCAAAACATCATCTCTTATACTACAAAGAATACGAAGATAAATTAGAGTGTATAAAATGTCACAAGTCTCGTTACAAAAGTAACTCAAAGACTTGTGTACCTCAGAAAGTGCTTTGTTATATTCCTCTAGTACCGAGACTGAAGAAGTTGTACTATTGCCGAGAGATTTCAAAAGATATGACATGGTATGCAAATCATACATAGAACTCTAATATGGAGCATCCTTTTGACACCAAGTGTTGGCAAGTCTTGAAGTGTTCTTCCCTTCATTTCCTGTTGAAAACCATAATGTTGTTGTCAATCTTTCTAATGATGGTTTTAATCTACATGGTAAAGGAAAAGATTACTCATGTTGGCCTGTCATGATCATATCATATAATCTACCTCTTTCTATGTGTAATAAGAAGTCGTACATGTTTTTGTCTTTACTCATTCCTAGTCCAAGTCATCTAGAAAAATATTGATGTGTACTTGAGGCCTCTTGTAGACGAGTTGAAGATGCTTTGAAACTTTAGGGTTGAGACATATGATGCAAGCAAGCTTCAAACTTTCAACATGAAGGTTGCTTTGCTTTAGACTATAAGTGATTTCCTTACATATGAGATATTATCTAGTTGAAGTACACATGAAAAGATGAGCTGTCTTTATTGTATGGAACAGACAAAGTCATTTCAGCTTCAATATGATTGCAAACCATATTTCTTTGACTATCATCATCAATTCTTGCCCATGGACCACCCATATCAAAGACAAAAACAAACTTTTATGAAGGACAAAGTTGAACTGACTAACTCACCCCCCAAATTATTGGGAGAGCAAGTATTATCGACTGTCAAAGTTTAATCAGATCATTTTTAGACATGAGGTTGGTCCATAAACATTAGAGAGATTTGGACAAACTCACAATTAAACGAAAATCAATATATTTTGGGAGTTACCATATTAGTCTAAGCTCTTAATAAAGTACAGCATAGACGTCATGTACATCGAGAAGAATGTATTTTACAATGTGTTCTATATAGTATTGGATGTCAAAGGCAAGACAAAGGACACAGAGAATGCACGTAGAGATTTGAAATTGGTTTGTAGTTGTAAGGACTTGCACCTGATAGAGCATGTCAATGGAAAGATTGAAATGGCTAAGAGAAAGTACACACTTGATAAGAATCAAATAAAGGCAGTGTGTGAGTAAGTTAATAACTTGAAATTTCCAAATGGATATGCATCAAATATATCAAAACTTGTGGATCTCAAGAAATATACTTTTAAGAGAATGAAAAGTCTTGATTGTCACATATTTATGGAGAGACTGCTTTCCCTTGCATTTAGAGGTTTGTTGCTTAAGTTCATTATAAATGTATTCACAGATCTAAGCAAATTCTTCAAGGTCATTTACTCTTCCAAATTATCTATAAAAGACATCGAGACTTTAGAGGGAAATATTGATCTTATATTGTGCATTCTTGAGAAGATATTTCTGTCTACCTTTTTTGATTCGATGAAACATCTCATGATTTACTTACCTTATGAAGTCAAAGTGGGTGGACTAGTGTAATATCGATTAATCTTTCAAGAGGTATATGTTTTTTTAAAGAAAGTTTGTTTCTTTTTTTTTACTTGGGGACACTTTTATCTAATTTATCCACATTTTTAATCAGTACATGTTTTTCTTGAAACGAAAAATTCAAAATAAAAATAAAGTGGAAGGTTCAATAAGTGCACAATATATCTACAAAGAAATTGCCACTTTTTGTTCGAAATATTTCTCATTAAAGGTTGAAATAATGCATAATTGAATGCAAAGGAATCATGATATGGGAGTAGAGGAACAAAATGATATACTTTCTGTTTTTTGTTCTAGTACTTGTTCTTTTGGAAAAGGGAAAGAATGTCTACTGACCTAGAGTGAGAAAGATGCTGTAGAATAATATGTTCTTGACATTGCGATGAAGTTGAACCCGTTGTTGAGTATTTTTCGTTATTTTTCTCAATATGTCTATTCAATAAATTTTTATAATAATTTATCTTACTATGTTCAAATTTTCAAGTGCAAGCAATTTAAAGAATAATTAATAGTCAACCGTCCTAGTTTAAAAGATGATGATATCTTGGAGTTATTCAAGAATATTTTCTGAGTGATTTAGAAGTCATGTAAACCAATTTGATCCTAGTCTAATGCAAAAGCTCTTAAAGGACTTAACTTATAGTCTTTTTTATCAAGTAAAGTCATATATAGCTTGCTTTGCAAATGGGTATCGATTTCACACACAAGAATACGGTGGGAGATTGACTACTCAAAATTCAAGAGTTATGATGAACGAATCTTGTTATGAATACGACCATATTGACTATTATGATATCTTAAAAGAGATCTTTGAGTTAGAATACTTTGGTGCAAATAAAGTGATGTTATTCCTTTGTGATTGATATAACCCTAAAGAGGGAGTCATACATGACATCAGGCATGACATTGTAGATATTATACCAACTAAATACTTGAAGAGATTAGAGCCTGTAATATCTCAAACCTTAACCTTCCTACTTAATCATGATTAATAATAATTAATTAATGACTAAGTTATTTTAGTGAAGATTACCGACTATGCTGTGAGGTGACTCATGGATATCTAGGGTTGAAGATGGAAGAATGTAGGATGCCGCACTGTCGTCGAGATCCTAATTCAGGAGTTATTCTACAACTATTGGATTTCTGAAGTATTTTCTCCTTTTCTAAGGGTATTTGTACAAAATTTGCATAAAAAGTTTATTAAAAATAATAAAAGAGAGGGCAGCTCATGCATTGAGAGGGGTGGTCAATACGTCTGCGTGCATGGGCTTTTGAAAAAAAAAAACAGAGAGAGATGAGATGAGAAGGGAGAAGGCTCGAGAAGGGGAAGCTAAGGGAGATAAGAAAAACAAGAGGAAGGAAGGAGGATCAGGGAAGGAAGAGGACTGAGAGAGGGGAAGAGAAAGAAAAAGAGAGGGCTGGCTCGTGCATGGGAAGAGAAGAGAAGAAGAAGAAGAAGAAAGAGAAGAGGAGAGGAAGAGGAATGAGAAAGAGGTACATACCCTACCTTATGCTCTTGATTTCCTTTGTTTAGCTTATGATTCTTGTAAATATGTTGTAGAGGATGATTTGTGAGCATGGAAAAGATTTTTATGATTTTGGTATGATTTTAGTGTAATTTTCGAAGAATATTCAGAAACAGCCACAGATGAGTCATTCTGAGTTCCTCTACTTTAATCTTGAATAACTTGAGCTACAAGTATTGGATTTGCATGATTTCTATTGAATTTGAAAGTACACTTAAAGATCTTTGTTTTGGTAGCTTATTTGTAAATTTTTGTGGCCTGTAGATATACCAGTTATCATGCAAATATTGAGAACTCATTCAATTAGGTCAGTCTGAGTTTCAAAGCTTCAATCATGTATATCTTGAATTATATGTATTGGATTCAAATGATTTCTCTTCCATGTCAAAGTAGACTTAGAATTCTTCATTTTGGTATATTATGTTTTATTTTACATTACCTGTGGAGAGATCAGCAAGGGTTGTAAGCCGAGTAACCCATCTGGTTGCCCCACTCAGTAACAGTGTGCCATACCAGATTGGGTCTTCGAGCTTCTAACTTGCATATCTTAAGATATGAGTAATGGATGGGATTTATTTTTGTTGTATTTGAAAGAAGACGCAAAGATCTTTGTTTTGGTAGCTTATTTGTTAATTTTCCTTCCTTGCGAAGATGCCAGTTGATGTTCAAAGTTTAACAACCCATTCAGAAAGCTAGTTTGAGTCTTAGAGGTTCCAGCTAGTATATCTTGAGTGTTGGGTATTGGATTTAGAAGATTTTTGTTTCATGTTAAAGTAGACTCATAAATCTTCATTTTGATATATTACGTGTAATTTTCCATGGCCTTTGGAGAGATTAGTGAGATTTACAAGTTGAGTGACCCATCTGTGTTCTCTGTCTGAAAATTTCTTGAGTTGGTTACTATTATGCTGCTGGGTCCCTTTGCTTTGATCAGATGTAACTTGAGTTATAAATGCTAGATTAGAACTATTCTTGCTCCATTGGAAAGTAGACTCAAAGATCTTTATTTCAGTATGTTACTTGTTAATTTTCGTGTCCTATAGAGATACCAGTTATTAAGCAAAGATTGGAAAACCCATTCAGTAGGTCAGTCTAGTTCCAGAGCTTCAATCATGCATATCTTGAATTATAAAGATTATATTCGAATGATTATTATTCCATGTCAAAGTAGACTTAGAAACCTTCGTTTTGGTACATTACTTGCAATTTGTCGTGACTTGTGGAAGAATTGGTGATGATTCTAAGTCAAGCAATCTTATTTTGGTTCTACTGTTAATGCCTAGAGCACATGTCAGTTGCGTGGTCGACTTACGCAGGTTTTCAGTGTTTGTTAGTAAAATAAAATAATTAATTCAAATTAAAGAATAACTCATATGTTTTATATGTTGAGAATATATAGACAAAAAGAAGTTTCGAAAGGAATATGTTGTTTGTTGTATTTTAGAGATGATTTTTTCTTGGTAGTTTCACAATGTCCTTTTTAGAAAGAATTTATTCTCAGAAAAAAAGACCATTTTATAGAAAAGATCCTTGTAATAGAAAGAATTAGAAAAGAGCTTTTTGAAAAAATTTCTAGAAAAGATTGAAAAAGATTTCCAAAAGAATTTAGAAAAGACTTGCATAGCTTTACAAAGATTTGGAAGATTTTCCAGAGTTTTCTAAAGATTTACAAAGAGATGTTTCAACAGAAAAGAATTGTGTTATAGGAAAGATTTTTGTAATAGAGAGGTTTTAGAAAAGAATTTTTAGAAAAGACATTTTCAAGATTTTTGAGTTGGCCCCGGGTAGAAGAAAACTAGGTGCCAAAGAACTTAAGCTGACTGGGTCGTGTGCCCAGTTAAGTAGGTTGGTGTTAGATAAGCCAGGTGAGGTAACTTGAGAGCTTGAGATGGACCAGACAAAGTCACCAAAAAGCTTGCAACACTAACATAGAATTGAGGGATGTCGTGAGGAGACACATCTCTGTGCAAGAGAAAATAGAGCAAGCTTGTTGGCTCAGAGGGGCCTATGGAGTCCAATAGAGAGGCCTATTGGTCGAGACGGTGATGTGCCCTACATTAGGACTTTTGCCATAATAGTGTAGGAAGTTGAGGCTAAAGCCTCTCACTCCGTTTGTGGCCAGGTCACTCCTAATTAGGGTGACACTGAAAAAGAGATTTCAGAAAGTTTTCAAATTTGAAAAAGAGAGTTTTGGGCTAGTGTTCGAGCTTAGTTTTGGCTTTTGAGATTTAGCCAGAGTCTAACTCAGATAAACTAGTGTTCTAGGACTAGTTCCAGCCAAGATTTGTGTTTTAAACTGGAATTTAGTCTAAGAATGATTTCTAAAAAAGTATTTTGGAAAAATATGAGATTTTCATAGAAAAGAAAAGTATTTCAGAAAAGCATTAGTTTTCAAAAGAAAAGAAAAGATGTTTGAGAAAAGCATGATGATTTGTAAGTAAAAGGAAAGTGCCTAGAAAAGAATAAAGGATTGTGCTAGTTTTGAGATTTGCTTGCTTGTTTGATTGAGCAAGGGGCTCAATGCTAGTGTGGCACACTCCAGTTGTTGTAACTTGATTTAGCTAGAGTGGACAATTCAAGTGGAGTATCATGTTTTGAAAAGAAAATACATAGATTTTGCAAGAAAAGATAGAAAATGATTTTAAAAGATAAAAGAATGATTTTAAAAAGAAAGGAAAAGGATAATTTTCTTTAAAGACAAAAAATGTTTTTTTGAAAGTTCAAATGATTTGAGAAAGAAAGAAAGAATTAGATTTCAAAAGCATGTTTTTAAAAGCTGTATTGCTTGTAGGGCAAAAGAGCAATGCCCGTGATTGTATGCGGCATACGAAAGAGATGCCAGAGTAGTGTGTATCTTAATAGGATGTGTACTAGGTGACCCTTTTAGTGGTTAGTCATGTGTGTTTTGTTGGTATTTTCTCAGGTAGAGGATAGGAGCAGAAGTTACTAGCGCATATGGAGTAGGAGTCAAGCGATCACACATTAAGAGTTCTGAGTAAGTGTTTAGTTTAACTTAATTCAATTAATAGTATTTTGATTTAAGTTGTTTAATATTAGATTTGATGCAAGAAATTATGGCAAGTAAATAAATACAAGGAAAAACAATTGTAGCTAGAATTTGGGTAACTACTCTTGGTCAGGTCGTTACAGAGCCATTTGTGTTAGCTTCATAAGCAGATCAAGTCTGTTATGTATCTCAAGTTTCAAGAAAAAGGAAGAAAGATGAATCTTTTTGTGTAATGAAAATCAAAGCACGTGTCTACATTGCTATGGCCGGTGATGTTATGAATAATGAGTTTGAAGACTTATATCAGTCTCACTGCAAACCTCCACAACCGATAATTGTAGACCATGTCCTAGATCAAGTCTTTATAATTCCACCAAATTCAATGTTGTGGCAAGTTGAGGATGAAGAAAGAACGTTTGTAGAAGATGATGGTGAAGACGATTAAGAAAAAGAAGAAGAAGAGGGTATTGACTATAGTAATGAAGACCAAAGAGATATTATTGTGATTTTGATATATATCTTCTTTATTTTGCTTTGTAAACTCCATTTGCACTTGCATTCTATAGATATATATACTAATAGTGAAACATTGATATGTAATTTAATTTTTTTTTCTTCTAAATTTTGATTTGTATCAACCAATTAAAATGATTTAGAAAACTAATAACTTGGTTTCAATTCAAGTTCGTCATAACTTTCTTTTTTAGCATTGTCGTCGTTCTTATGCTTGTAAGTACCATTAAGTAACTTGTTTAAATTCAGGTATGGTATTCATTTTGGTATAAAGTTTAACCAGTAAATTACATAAATCTTACATGAAATTTTTAATGCATTATTTATGGTATTAGATGGTCGGATTTGGTAGAGGTGGTCGACACTCTAGTGAATCTAATGGACATGGTTCATCGAAGGATCGAGAGATTGATCCTAGTACTTACACGAATGCTAAGTTGCTTGACTACATTGGTTCACAGGATCTGACACCACCTCTCACTGCTTTTGAGGCTCCCACCTCTCCTTCGGTAATTAAGCATAGTACTATCTCACAGTGTAGTATTGGACGTCATGTCCAACCTGAGTTGTCTCCCCTTCCAACTATAGTAGGAAAATAATACAATGAAATTGTACTTTTTAAGCCTTTATATTAAATATAATTACTAACAAATGTTTAATTTGATTGATAAATAACAAGAACAAAGAGGATATGCTCAAGATTTTCAAGAACCACGACCTCTTCTAGAGCTTGACTCAGATGGATAACTTAATTTTTTTAAATTTAGTATTAGTCAACATGGAATACTTTTTTTCTTGTACTTAACTTGATTTATTTGCAGTAATTTCAAGAAGAGTAATAGGATCTCATCAGATATCACAAAATGTTTTAGATCTTCCGCTTCAATCATCGAGTACAGGTGGTCGCATTTGCATTCAGATGAGAAGGAAAGAATGTTTGATATGCTATTAGTAATAAGTAATTTTTATCTTTATCTTTAATTTAAACAATTAGTATATTAATTTAATCATGATGTTGGATTTATACAGTGCAAATTTACACTTTCACCTGGATGTATCAAGGAGGATTATCGTGTGTTTTTTACAAAACTAATTAAGAAAAGGATGAACGATATCTATTATAGGGCACGGATAGATACATTGGCAAAATGCCTCGAGTCTCATGATGATTATCAAGCAACTAAGGCATTTCTTTCGCATTGGTGTATTGTAACGCCCCTGCTCTGGAGGTGTTACCTTTCACCAATCTGTTGTTTTTTTAGCACAAATTTACTAAGCTAGGTTCACACATAACTACCAAGCTTAAATAATAGAAATAAACTAAATTACAAGCTCACCAAAAACCTTGATGTGTGGCAGAGTGACTCCTCTTATGTGCACTAGTTGAAACCAACTCCTAGCCTACACTTGTAGAAAAATACGAAACCAAAGCACACATGAGAACCACTTTCAACGGTTACTCAGTACACACCCTACTAATCATTTGGCGCACCACATCGAAGAAATATGCGTAACCTACGCCACAAATAACAAACACTAGCATCTCTCTTGAATGCTAACACCACAGTAGGGCATGCATCATTACCCAACAAACACAAACCTTTAAAACCATGCTTTTCAAATTGTGTCTTGAAAACATTCTTTTCCTTTCAAAATCATATTATGCCTTCCAAAACCATATCCTTTAATTCCTTTCAAAACCTTATGCATATTTTCAAAACTTCATGCAATACTTAAAATGGCCTCGCCTGCCAAGTCAAGCCTACAATAGCACCCAAGGTGCCAAACCACACCAAGCACAAAGCCAAAGCTCAAACCACATGGGATTCATATTCCCGAAAACTATTACAAAATCATTCTAGGAATCATGACACCACTCATAAGTGCAAAACCAACCAGAGTCCCATCGCCACCTACAGGCAAGACAACACAAAACACCTCACCACTCAAGATGGAAAACCACACAAACAGTCAAGCTTCTCATGAGTAAAACAATGCAAAACCACGTCCCCACTCTTAGGTGGAAAACTACACAAAACTCCATTGCCACCCATGAACAAAAGTCACACAAAACCATATCACCACTCACAGGCAAAACAACACAAAACATTTCGCCACTCACAAGTAGAACCCAAACAAAATTGTAGTGCCACTCACAGGCCAAAGGCTACACAAAGCCACACCACCACTCATGGGTGAAAACCTAGCAAAACTGCATCGCCACTCATGGGCAAAACAAACTACAAATCTTGGCTCAAAACCAAGCATATCATTCCAATCATTTCAATTTTGCCACCTTGATCAAGGGTGACCAGGCACACAAGAAAACCACTGAAGCGTGACCAATGATGTTTGCATTGCCATGGTGAAAGTCCCCATGTAGGGCAGTCATCACCTTACTATGCCTCTCATAGGCTACTCAAAACATGGGGAAGCGTCTCCTCATGATGCCCCATCGGTGACCTGGACACCTAGTGTAACGACTTAGATTCTAAAGTGGTGTTTTGGCGAGATAATTATGGTGGGATTCAAGTGCGTTGGGCATTAGGGGCCCTTGTGCCCAATGCTGGACACGTTTTCAATAGTGTCTTACGCCTAGATTGTGGGTTTCTGACCTATTAGTATTGTGTGGTTTGGGTGCTGTGTCGATTCTCGTAAGAGCTTTGTGGGTTTGTTCTGGGCTGCAAAGTTTGGTTGGCATGCTTAAGTGGCTGGTCTCTATTAGTGCTAGCCACATGGACGTGGAAGGTTACGTGGTTTAGTCTAGTGTTGTGACTTCCTTTCCTTCTTTCTTTTCTTCTTTCTTTCCTTTCTTTCTCTTTTCTCTCCTCAAGCCCCACCCTCCTTCCCCTTCTTCTTCTTCTTTTTCTCCTTCATCTTCTCCCGCACGAGTGAGGGAGAATGAGAGAGTAGAGAGGGTTGAGAGAGAAGAGAGTTGGCCGGAGGGGGAACTACCACTACTGCTGCCACTACTACGCCGCCGTCGCAAGGAGGAGGAGAGGAGCTGCTCATGGCCAGAGGAGGTGTGCTACCATTCGTCGCTCATCGATGTCGCGCCTTCAATGGAGTTATGCACCCCATAGGCTTCTTTTTGATTTCCAATTTGATTCCTAGGGTCTTGATAGTGTGTTCATAATTGCTGTAAATTTTATTACATTTAGTAAGCATTTGTGGGCCATTTAAGGTCGTTTTGATTATGTGGGGTGAATAGTACTCCCTTTGTGTTTTTTGTTGATTTCTCAAGATCCACTTGATGGATCTTTGTGTTGCTTGTTTAGTTTGGAAGATCTCGTTGATATATGGTTTGCTTGGTTTGTCTGAGTGTTTATAGGATTTGGGACTTTGGGTCCCTTTTTGGGTGCCCTAGGTTTGTTTGGTTCAGTATGTTGAATTATAATAGCATACCATTTTGGGCTCCCAGGATGTCCTCTTGACCTCTGTTTTAGTCAATCAAATTTATTCGGTCTACTGAACTAGGTCTTGGGTGTTGACACAACACCTAGTCTGATCGATCAGTCAAAAACGATATGCTGAGTCAGAGGATTTTGGTCGACCGATCCCTTTTCTATTTGTCGAATTGGTCCCTTAAGTCCTGGTTTGACCGACCGTTTTGGTTTAGTTAGCCAAACTAGACCTGGACCCCTACATTTGTTATTTGTGGTGTGGATTAATGTATATATATATGGGTATATATATATGTATTAATCTTAGAGAAATAAATATAATGACATAAATGATTAGGATATCCATTAGAATAATTGTAGGGTTTGCCTAAAATGAACTAGCAAGAGATCATCTAGGATATGGGTAAAGTAAAAGATGAAATGATTTTAAAACAATAGGCCTTCCCCATATGGTTTAGACTAGACTTTAGGGATCATGATAGCATTCCTAGGTCCAGGGCTTATGTGATTTTGTGTGTAGTGCCTTGAATGGAGTATTCAGTGGCACTGTTCTAGTTGTTTGAATTGATCTGGCTATGCTCCAAAGGAACACGAGCCAGTAGATGTCTTACACTTGGGCGTCAGAACATAGAGTTCTGGTTGTAGTTGCTCTATTGTGGTGTCATCTGAGTGAGCTTGACACTCAAGGGACATTTTTGTTGATGTTTTCATCTATGGTAGTCATGGGTTAAGAGTGGCGCTCGGGAACCTTGACACTCCCAAATTGTGCTTGTTTGGGCTTAACAGGGGAGCTGTCAAGGCTGTGTTTTGCTTGTGGTTTTTCAAACTTTAGTTTTCGTACCACTGTTGGGTGTAGTGTTTGTGAGTTTTAAAGATATTTAATGGTTTTCAAAGTGCTTTTCCAAAGAAGAGAGTTCTGGAAAGAGAAAAGCACATATTTGAAAATGATTTGGAAAGAGTTTTCTGGTGTTTTCTACTTGTTGTGGTGGACCAATATACCAAAGCATCATGTTGTCTGGACCAGCGGATGTAGGCCACATTCCTGGTTGGTTGAGCATGTCACTTAGGTTGAGTTTGGAGACCAAGGGGCCAAGGTATGTTCATCAGATCCTTGAGGTATGGCACTCCTAGATTGGCATTCCAAGACCAAGTCTGAGTTTCAAGGGATGAGGTATTGACTAGTGTAACATCTGTGCCTGGATTTTCCATTTTGATATAAACCATGGATTTCTTGTAATTATGTGTATATGGTTTATTAATGGTTAATTCAGTTTGAATTGTTTGGTTGTGGTTTTTCCCTGTGTGTTGTGCCCTTGGTTTCTCCCCCGTGGTGTGTTTCTGTGACCGGTGGGTCGGTTCTGTCTCGAGAACCGTGCGTGTGGGACCCACTTGGGCCTTGGGCTGACTTTTCCAGCCGTGCAGGGGCATTTTGGGCCCACGAGCTTTCCCCTTCCACGCCCGTGACCTGTTGCTTCCTTCTCCGGAGCCCGTGAGCCCTAGCGGGAGAGGGAGCTGCTCGACCCGTCCCCTCCGTCCAGCGCTGGTGCAGCTGTGGGCGTCGGCGGGATTCTTGGATGGCAGGCACGCGGGAGGGCATAAGAGGAGGTGGTGCGGTGGCTGTGTTGGAAGCCGCGAGCCGCGAGTGTGGGGAGAACCTGTGGGAGGGCGAGAGGAGCGGGAAGGTTGCGGACGAGCGCGGCCTGTGGAGGTGCGGTGAGCTAAGGAAGCTTGCACCCTACCTTGCCGGAGCGCGTAGGGCACGCGGGGAGTTCGCGAGAGCCTGGTACGCGTTCCCGTCTCCTCTCCTTCTTCTTTGGTTAAGTTTGCCATATTAGGGCAAAAGTTGGGATAAATGCATGAAATGTTGATTAAATCATCATAAAA
>JAMKQA010007132.1:0-11231 GCA_024699735.1 Posidonia australis
GGCTTTCATGCCCTTGGTCAAGTACTGGCTCAGTGTGGCCAACCATAGGACAGCTGACATGCCCCTGGTTGACATAAATGGTCCCAAACCAACCAGAGAAGCTTACATGCCCCTGGTTTAGGCGATGTCCTCTTGATTCTCTTGAATTGAAAGACGTTGTCGCATTCAAGACAAGAGAGCCAAGTGACACTCCGCGACGTTTATTAGGATGATGTTTGCAGGAAGAAATGTATGCATGCTAAATGATTTGTTGGATCTTATTGGTGCCCTCAGCGTTGGGATGCCTATTGCCAAGTACAATGGAATGGCAACTCCAAACCTCATGAGACTCTATCCAAGCCCCTAGTTGTTGGGTGGCTCTCTGGAAACAGGTCACTATGTTTTGGGCTCCATTCCAAACCCCACTGGACCATACCCCTGCTTTTCATTTTAATTATTCTTTATTCTCTCCCTCATAGGCATGTGGGTTCACCCTATCCCTGGTTTGGAGGTAATAGGTACCTGGTCTATGGTGGGGAGTTGCTGCTTGTTTAAAGGGGTGGCTAGGCCCTTTTGGAAATTTCTCCCAAGTATTCACTCCGACTCCTCTCCAAGATAAACTTGAGGGACAGGGTTACCTGACACGCCTCTCTCTTTAGGGCGGACTTCTATCTGTGACTTCTGTCCTCTCTCTTTTTTATGCTCTTTCACAGATATTTTATTGTTTATTTTCATATTTCTCACACTCTCATTCTCACCCCTAACATTTTGTCTCCCTCTGGAAGGTGTAGGGTCCCTGAGGAGCTTGGATACTTCACCCAATTCACAATGAAAGGTGGCTCCCTCACTCTCTAGGTTCCTGAATAGTATCTACCTAAGGAAGTGCTACACATTCCCAACATTAGCTGGCTTATCCCACCTATCATCATAGGGCTAAGATCCATACATGCGTTGATGCAAGAGAACTATGCCCTGCATATGCATATTCTGCATGAGAATTAGTGTGTTGTGATGCAAAGCTATATGGATGGAGGAAGAGCATGGATTTATGCATGCATGGAGGAAGTGCTGGTGTCGCAAAGTGAGGACATGCTGTTTATGCTCACTAATAGTACTTTTTCAAGTAGCAAGAGTTAGTTGTCTCTGACTGTTCGATGCAATCCATGTCCTCAAGGATGACAGCCTCTGATGCTGTTTCAAAATGGTCACTGCACCCTTGATGATTCCTGGCTCCGAACCTTTGTTTGATTATTCTTTTCCTGGTACACAAAAGCTTTGATTATCATGCTATCTTTGTACAACATGTGCAACAGGTGGGCAGCTGTCCTTTGACTGACTGATATGAGTGCTACTGCCTGGGTTCCCTCCTAAGCCTAACTCAGGATCTTCTTCTTTTGGACCCCACTGCTCAAGTGGGGCCAGGTCTGATAGTACCACCTAGACCCACCTCCCGGCTGATAGGAGATAAACTCCTCTGGTCTAGCGTCTGATGATTTGTTCTCTTCAAGGGTCAGGATTGCAGATTGACCCGGTGTTGCTGCTGATTCTCCCTTGTCCTCTGTCATTGCTGCTTTCCCTTTCCTGCGCCTGATTTTATCCTATGCATCTTCAGCCAGCACTGATAACTGCTCCTAAAATAGAACCTCTAAGATCACTGAGCATGTTGTCCACCTGAGCTACCACAGCATCTCCTTCCTCTTCGCCGAAAAGGGAATCCACATAGTAAGCGCTAGTAGTCTTCTACACCTCAGGTTCTGATTCTGGCTGCACTGGCTGCAATCCCTTCACTGCTGTCTGTTGTTCTAAAGCTGTTATTGTTGATTCTGCCCTTGATGCATCCCATGCTACTGCTGGATTAACAGACAGATCCTCCACTGATTCCGGAGGCGGTGGTGCTAGCATGGCTCTCCCTGGGGATATGAATGATGTTGAATCCCCTCTGTAGTCCCTAATTTCTCCTTCCGAGTAGTAGTCCTCTACGCACACCCATTCTGGCATACTAACCGGCTTATTTGGCTCGGGCTTTGCAAGCATCATACTTCGATTGGAATCCAGTAATCCCACATAGACAAAATTGTTTAAATCTCGTGGAATAATGAGCTTTTGAAACTTACGACGCCTTGCGCATCTGTCCTGTGGCTTGCGCTCGTATCCCAATCCCTCAAACTCGCGTCTTCTCTCTGCGGTGATTGGTTCCGCGATTCCTTGGCCATTCCGCCTGAGAGGTGCTCCTTTGTCCTACCCCCATCTCTGACATAAATTCTCGACCATCAAAAAGGGGTTGGCAAAAGCGGCCAAATGACTGGCACGCTCGAGAATCGGAATAAAATTGACTGGTTCAAAACGGTCGACAAGGTAGAGTATACCAGAGGGTTTAGAATCAAAGCGGACAGTATGGGACGAGACTGAAGAGACCACCTCAACCTTCTCTTTTTCGGGGTTTTCCGCCATTACAACGACGATGTCATTGTTCCAACGGAATTTAATCATGCGATGGAGGGTTGAGGGGATGACCTGATGCTTGTGGAGCCAAGGGCGCCCAAGCAGGAGATTGAAGGATGGTTCGAGGTCAACTACATAAAATTCAAACTCAAAACGGGCAGGGCCAATGATTAAGGGAATGGTCAGAATCCCTAATGCATCATGATGCGTGTTATCGAAGGCCATCATTCCCTTTACAGCTGGAGTAATGTCCTATTTGAAGCCCACTTAACATGCAGTCCGCAAGGGGCAGATGTTCAAACTGGCACCATTATCAACCAATGTAAGAGGAATGTGAAATTTTGATATTGCACCGCAACGAAAAGGGGTTGATTATGATTTGTCCCTATCAAAGGAAGCTCAAAGATGGAGAAGGAAATGACCTTAGGCACAACTATCCTTCCCACCATGCTTTCCAAAGCTAAGGGTTGTATTATTGAGGAAACATGGGCGGCCTGGAAGACTTGGAGAAATGCTTCTCTATGTTCAGCCGAGATGTGGATAAGGTCCCAGATGGAAATATCTGCCTTAATTTTCTTCAGCTAGGCGGTTATGTCGGCTACTAGTGGATCAGTTTTGGTGGTAAGGTTAGCTCTGGTGGTAGTCTACTCAGGGATTGGACCACAGGTTGGCTAGTCTTGTTTGCTGGGGTTGGGGCCTTGTACACCCATCCCAACCGCGTTACCTCTGTGCACATTTTGGCGGTGTAACTGTAGGGCATGCGGTGGGTGTCCTGTGTTAGGTTGATGACCACAGGAGCATGGGCTCTTAACTCTATAGGGGTTGACACTAGCAGAGTGGGTTCTGGTACTTGGTGGGCCAGGTTATGCCTTGGTCTGGCTAACAGGCTGACCACTGGTGGGGCAAATTGCATGGTGGGTCGGGCAGCCGCGCGCCTCGGTCGAGCAGTCAACTGAATCATGCTTACAACAGAATTGACAGTATCAAGGAAAGACTGACTCAGCTGATAAGAAGGGGATTCTGAAACATCATGGATGAGGCGAGAAGGATCAAAAGATTTGACCTCGTCTAAAGAAAGGGAATGCACTCCCGAAGATCCTGGTGCATGCTCAGGCAGAGGTTGGATGACTATATTGCCTAATGTGGATGTAGTTATGTGTGGTGCCGGTGCAGCAGGCCTAGGCTTTGCCTCCTGAGTGTTAATGATGATTGTCTTGCGGTCAATCAGATTCTGAATAGCATTCCGGAGTGTGTAGCAATTATCCGTAGAGTGTCCGGTGACTCTATGGTAACTGCAGAATAAAACTACCTTAAACCATGGTGGAATCGGGTTTGGCGGTGGGCAGATTTTCGGAAGCTTCAATAGCGACGCTACCTTGGGAAATATAATGCTCAACGGCTCGACCAGAGGAGTGAAGTCTCTCTCAGGTCGTGGTGACCGCCTAGGTCCTAGGTAACACCCTTGCCTGGCCGGTGCTGGCTGGTAGACCGGCTCAGCGGTGGTTGTGATCTGTGAAGTGCGTGGAGCCCTAGGTGTAGGTGAATAAATGACCTGAATCGAAGCTGGAGGGTTCACCACATTCGCTGGCATAGCAGGAGCTCCTACATAAGCTATAGCATTCCTACTGGACTCCTTCTTTCGGCCAAATCCAGTGTTAGATCCATTATTTCCATTGTTATTGTTGCTAGATCCGCTGGTAGCCATCGTCTGCTTGGCGAATGCTGGAAGCGCAGGGAAACTTCCGCTATTGAGTGAACCTCTACGCGGGTGCCAGCTTTAATCATGGCCGAGAAAGTGGAGATGGGTTGAATGCTCAACAGAGCGTCGATGGCTGGCTGCGCTCCTCAAATAATGATTTCAATGGACTCCTCGTCAAAGGGTCTATCGTGTACTTATGAAACGAGGGCTCGCCAGCGCCCGACATACTCCCCGAATGGCTCGTGGGGCTTCTGCTTTGTTGCAACTAGGTCCTCGCACTTTGGGACCATGTCTAGATTAAAAGAGTACTATTCCAAGAAAGCTTGACTCAGATCATTCCAAGTTCTGATGGTGGTCATATCCAGCGAAGTGAACCACTTTAAAGCTGGATCGGTGAGACTTTTCTGGAAAAGGCGAATAAGAAGTCGCTCGTCAGCCTGGAGCTGAGCGAGATCGCCATAGTATGCCCTAAGATGCGAAATCGGGCAGCCTTTCCCATTGTATTTCTCAAATTCCGGGATATGGAAGTTCGGTGGGAGTACCGCCTCTGGAAAGTAGCAGAGGTCCCGGAATGAGAAAGACTGGCGGTCCCTGCCTTGCACTTGTCGAAGAGCTTTCTTCAGGTCGTTCATCCTAGCGCAAAGTGCATTAGACGTTGTTGCTGACATCAAGTGAGAAGCCGGGGCGGGTCCCGCGTACGCTGTGTCTATGGCACCCATGTGCTCCTCCAGATCTACCATCTCGCCACCTGGTGTTGTGGCGTGATGACCAGCGTACCCGTGTGTGTGTACCAGTGGTGGATTGTATGCTGATGCCTGAACATGATGCAAAGGTATTGAAATGTTATGCTGTGCAGTGCATGTAGTTGTGTGTGGGAGCAACAGCTGCTGAACCGGTATGGTCAGGTTCGTAGGCCAATGTACTCCCGCCAGCCTAAGAGGCTGACCACCAGTTGCCGAAGGTAGATGTTGTGCATGCTGTGGATATGATGCTACAGGCAGAGTGGCTAAGCCCATCGCCGAAACAGCAGAAAGTTGTGGCGACAGCTGCAGTGGTAGAGTGACTGGTGCTGCATGAATAGCCTGAGCAGGCAGAACAGGATCCTCAGGAACAGGACAGACAGGCGCAGTCAAAGTGGGATCCAAAGAGAAAGCCATGTTCTGCAACCTCTGAGCAAGGGCTAGAAGTTGCTGAGATTGTACAATCGCAGAACCATCGATAGCACTACCGAGGGTCGGAACAGCAAGCGGCATGGATGTTAGAGGAGGCTGGAAGTTCAAGGAGGATGCAGGCTGGATCCCTAATGAAGAGACAATCGCAGCGAACTGAGCATCAAGTGAATGAGGGTCAACAGCAGGACAGGGCACTGTCAGATCAGATACCCTGGAAGTTGTTACAGTGACTGCCTCCGTAGCGGGCTTTAGACCAGTGAAGGTCTGCCAGTGTCCTGAATCGGAGGGCGAGGAGCTCCAGGTGCTGGGAAGAAGCCGCCATGGAGCGATGAAGGAATAAGTGATGATAGGGCAAAAGAGGGAGGAGCGAGCAGAAACAGGAATCCCCTCCAAAGCAGCTGATGCAGAGATCTCAGAAGCTCGCTGGGCCATGATGGACCACGAACAGGTGAGGACAGGGCTGCGATTGCAAATAAAAGGATGACGCCTACGAGGAGCTATTGTCGGAATCGACGAATAGCTCGAGAAGAGACAGTCGAGAACAATACCTCAAGAACGAGGTCACGAAAAGGAACTCCCAAACTCAGACCTAGGAATTCGCAAAGAACTCAAATCCTGACAAAAGGAAAAGAACCTAAAGTGTCAGTGGAAAAGAGAGAAAGAGAAAAAGAATGAAGACAAGACAACACAAGAAAACAAGTTAGCTATGCAATTGTTTGTTAGGGTGACATGAATGGCACACATGCACATGAATGCTACTAACATGCTCTCTCTCACCATGCATGTCCCACATGGGGTTGACCACATGGGACGCACTCATGGGTTTGGGTTTTGACTCTGATCAGAAAGTATGGTCCCCGCTCTAAATCCTGGCCAAAATGCAGGCAGTGAACGAGTGGTGTGTTGGTGGCCTCGTCTCCCGCAGTAGAATGGAGTTGTACCCTCTACTAGCACTGACACGACCCCGGACAAGGGGGACAAACTAGCAACACGTCCTACGCCAAAGCTATAGAACGAGCTACTAGGATTGTCCTTCACAAACTGTGGGTAAACCGAGAGGAGAAGATGCATGCCCTGTATGATCAAACATGTGATATGCTTTGGTGTCTTTTACTTGCATTTTATTAAACCAGAGGGGATTGTGAATATTCGTCTCTAGTTATGCCTTATTAATTGTTCAACTGAGTTTGTATATTTTAACCAGAGGGATTTATGAGCATTTGTCTCTAGTTACGCCTTTTTTAATTGTTCGTCTGAATTTGTGAGTATTATTTTAACCAGATAGGGAGGCAAGCATGTCTCTACTCTCGTAATCATGGCGAATTCAAAAAGAAGGGGAAAACACACAATTATGGCATCCAAGAGTCAAACAAAAGGCGTAAACATGGCATGTGCTGGTGTTGTGCTCAAGTAAGTGAATAAAAAGCAAGCATCGACAAACAAAGCATGAATCAGATCATGTGCATGTGCAATGGCATAGCAACAGTGTAAAGAAAGCAAAAAAGGCATGTTCAGTCAAATATATGTATAAGCAAAAGAACAAGCAAGCAAGCATAATGTAAATAGACCAAAGACAAGTAGGGAAACCAAAACGAAAGCTAGAATCTGGTTATCCCCAGCGGAGTCGCCAGTTCCTATGACCATGCCGGTAGAATCCTTGCGCGACTCTCCTACTAGTCAGTGTGCGGAAACACACGAGGAGATCTGATACGGTCGCGGCGAAAATGGTGAATCCGGAAGAAGAGACAAGACTCGGAAACATCAAAGGGAAGACAAAAAGGATTAGGAAAGGAGTTGCCACCTAGTTTTTTAATGGAAAGACGAGGAAAACCAAAACAAACACAAGAAAATCAAGAAACAAAACAAAATGCAGAATGCATGTGTGATCCGTGCCTAATGGACAATGCACAAATGAATGCAGACCAGAGAAAGGGTAAGGATTCTGGTTACGCATGGGGAAGGGGTTAGGCACCCCCATGCACCTGAGAAAACTTGATCGTTCTAGGTTTCCTACTGTCAACGGTCTAATGAATGTATGCTTGCTTATTCTATATGCTCATGCATGAAGATGATTGAAAAATGCCAAATCAAAGTAAAGAAAAAGAATCAAGGGAAAAAGTTAATCCGAGGGTCAAATGTAGGCATTGTTAATGTCGCTTTACTATACGCCCTTGGGCGATGAGGAAAATCGTGAAATTCTCGGAAAGCGTCTCGCAAAACAGTGGAAATTGGGATAAATCTGAGAAAATCAAAAAGGGGAAAAATAATCCTCATTTCGGGACCATGTCGACTTTGTAAGCCTTTTACTGTACGTCCTCGGACGATGGAAAACCAAAACAAGTGAAAACCATGGAAAACCGAGGAAAATTCGGAAAACGGGGAGAAAACCAAGTCGGAATCAAGCTAGTAAAACATACGCAAAATCGGGAAGAAATGACGGGAAAATCTGTGCAAAAAGATGTGAAAAGTTATGCAAAATGCAAGTGTGAGTGTAAATGTGAGAAGTCTAGGGGGTTTTGTATAAGAAGTCCAAATTCTGAGGAAAACTGAAGTTCGTAAGCCCAAATCATCAAAAATACAAAGGAAAACACATTCTATGCAAGTATGAAGAATTCCGGGGCCAAATGTGCATTCCTAGTCAAAATGAAGTTCTCTAGGGGCCTGAATGCAATTTTACCACTAAAGACGCATTTAAATCAATTCTGCACAAAATCAGGGTAAAAATGCAAGAAAAATTGGCTTAGAAATGATCCAGGAAGTTTCAGGGGCAAAATGGTCATTTTACCCCTGAAAACAGGCAAATAGAGTAATATCAATGAAGTACAGGGGCTAAACTACAAATTGCCCAGCAGAAAAAAGCATCCAGAAGAATTTCAGTAAAGTCTGAGGGTTAAAATGCAATTTATCCAAAGAAAACATGCTTCAGAAAAGTTTTAAAAACAAGTTTAGGGGTTTAAATGCAAATAAACCAAAGAAATGTGCATTCTGGAAAGTTTCAATAAAGTCAAGGGTTCTAAATGCAAATTAACCAGCAAAAACATGCATTCTGGAACATTTTGAGAAGTGTAAGGGCTGATATGCAATTTTTACAAAGAAAACGAGCTGTCAGAAAGGTTCCAAGGAAATCTAGGGTCTTCTATGCAATTTGTCTGAAACAAAATACATTTAAAAAACTCTGGTGGGCTTTTATTAAAGTTTTAAACTCAGAAAACATTATTTTAAATGTCCAGGGTAAAACATGTAATATTTTCAGTTAAAACTTTATTCGAAAGATTTTAGAAAAATGATGGAAGGATCTAAATGCAAGAAGAGTAAACACTTTTGGATTTTACATTAAAAAGTTTTTAAAGTTTTTAAAGAAATAAAAAAAGAAACGACGGCGCCGGCGGCGGAGCTCCGCCGCCGACGACCGTCAGAGGAAGCTAGAGGGGGGCCTCCGGGGATCTGATCTTAGATCAGACCGCACATGAAGCAAGAGGGGAAAGAAAAGGGGAGATCCACCAAAGTCGATGCGCGATCGGGTAGTGGGAAAGGCCTCCCCACCTCCTCTGTCGTTGCGGGGCTCCGATGGCTGTGGCACGGCTTCTCTGAGGCTTCTGGTGGCTGCAGGATGCTTCGGAGCTTCCTCTGGAGCAACGCGGATGCTGGAGGAAAGAGGAGATGGTCTAAATGTCGCCGCCGTGGCTTCCTCCAGCGAGCGACGTTGTTGGAGCGACCCGAGGCTCGTGGCACGGTCCTGGAGACTCCGGAGTGACCGCGGGAGGTGAAGGAGTGTTTCTGGGGCGTCTAAGCAACGTGGGAGGCTGGAGGCTGACGCTGCGACTCTGGATCTCGTCGTCTTCTCCGGCGACGACGGGATCAGAGTGACATTCCAGCGGGCGTCGTGAGGGATGCTGGGAGCTGCGGAGCAACAATGCGAGTGGCAGAGAAGCACTGGAGAGGCTTAAGGAGGAGGAGAGAGGGCTCGGGGGTCCAGAAGCTTCTCTGGATTGCCCCCCCCCCCACCTCTGTCGCCGGAGTGAGGCGACGGTGGGGCACAGCGAAGCACCGTTGGCCAAGGGATCACTCTGGATCCCTTAGAAACACTCCAGGAAGAGAGAGGAAAGGCTAGAGGATTTGAATCAGATAATTAGGAGGGATCAGAGGGGGTACTTGACTGGAGAAACCTTGCCGGAGTTCTGGAAGTGGTTGTTGCTCCTTTCCACGATGGCTCTGGCTCTGCTCCTCTCCTTCTCGCTCTCAATTCTCAGTTCTCTCATGTGCTCTGAAGGTGTGTTCCTTTTCAAAGCCTGGCTTTTCTCCTCCTTATATAGGCAGTCGGAAACCCAACAGAGTCCTCCGACCAGGCGAGCGACACCTAACAGACTGGGTAACGAACTCCGACCGCAGTTACGACAGTGAACGGCTGTCCCCCACGCGCTCCGGTCTACGGCCTTGCTCGTCGACAGGATGAATGGCGATCCGAGCTTCTCCAGCGACGCATCCTATGGCTAGAGAAGCTCCAATTTGCTGGCTGGATCGACGGGGCTCGAGCCAAATTGATCAAATCTGCATAAAGGAACGATCTAGTGGCTGATTCGTGAGAGATGGTGAAGGAAAATGGGTTCAGTGAAGTGGTCTGATTTTGGCAAAAAAGATTGGATTAAATGATAAGAAGATTTAATGTATATGGTAAGGATGAATAAAATGTTGGGTTAAAGGGGCAAAAAAACTGAATTGTTGACGTTTATGGGCTTTGGGCTCAATTTGGGCTTAATGGGCCCATGTGGACATTGTGGGCCCACATAGGCCCAACTGGGGCTAAATGGGCCTATGTGGGCCTTCATGGGCCCAAGTGGGCTTCCATGATTTAAGTGGGCCTAATGAGGGTTAAAGCTCTACCACCACATCTCCATCCTACAAAATCAGAAAATTGGAGTGTCTACAGATGCCCATCCCTGAGCGAGGTCGGAGGACGAGTAGAACAGAGACTGATGCTCAGGGTTAACAAAGACACCCCACATGAAACCACAAGCAAGATTCAATAACAGGCAAATAGCCACTAGCCAGAAACATACCAGAAGTCCGCACCAGAGGTCCTGCTGCCACAAACGAAGCCAAACACAACAGATTAAGAATAGACAAGTTGACAACCAATCGGCTCCTAAAAGACATGACTGGCTATCGCACTTGTCAGGAGAAGCGCTAGAAAATGACTTATCACGGAAGCCATCCGGGTAGTTCGGGCTACCAGCCCATAGGGAAGAAACAAAGAGAGGTGAAATGAAGTATACCAGGATTCATCTTAATAGAACAAATCGTGGACAGGAAAATTCAAAAGTAAAAGTACACCAGGATTCGTTCTATGGAAATGAACCATAGATAGGAAAATTGAAAATGTAAAGGAACACCAGGATCCGTCTCATTGGAATGAACCATGGATGGGAAAATCACACCAGGATTTGTTCCATCGGAACGAACCGTGGATAGGAAAATCCAAATGTAAATGAACACCAGGATTCGTTCCAACGGAACGAACCGTGGATGGAAAAATCACACCAGGATTTGTTCCATTGGAACGAACCGTGGATTGGAAAATTCAAATGTAAATGAACACTAGGATTCGTTCCATCGGAACGAACCGTGGATAGGAAAATCAATGTAAAAGAACACCAGGATTCGTTCCATTGGAACGAACCGTGGATAGGAAAATTCAAATGTAAAAGAGCACCAGGATTCATTCCAACGGAACGAACCGTGGATGGGAAAATCACACTAGGATTTGTTCCATTGGAACGAACCTGTAGAGACCCCGATTTTGAGGTGACCCATAGATGAGTTTTCCAGATGATGCTTTGGATGTGGCTAAATCAAATCTAAACCTATAGTAGGCCCGCAGCCCAATTAGAAATCTAGACAAGTAGGGGAGCACACTTAGCTGGCACACTTATCTAGCACAT